>JAAGNO010004929.1:23041-53618 GCA_033439905.1 Ceryle rudis
ACTGTTTTCCTTACTTTCAGTCAACACCTACATACATGCAAAATAAAGGTACAGGAAGAGTGCAGGCAAATATTTGATGCGAACACATTGGCCCCTCTTTGCTCAGCTTACAGTATACCTAACAAACAGCTAGAACATACTCAAAAGAATCATTAATCCCCAAATATCAGATTAACAAAACACTTCCCTTAGATCATCACTTTTTTTTTTTTTTACCACCTGTCAAGTTTATAACTAAATTTAGCTCCTTCTCACATCAATTTTTTGTAGATAGCACCAAGAACATTACCCAGGGAAACACTACTGCTTGGACAGCCTCAGAAGACTGACATCATGAGCCACACTTTCCTGGTTTCACCTGCAGAGAATAGTTTGGGCACACAAAGTAATATCCGTGGTTCCTGAAACACCTGTATGTTCCCTGGCTAAAAAGCTTTAAAGTATGTGCTACATCATTAAGGTCAGTCCTAGTTCATGAAGTTAAAAATGGTTTTGCTCTACCCTGTGCATCACACTGCAACTGCAGAAGAGAAGAGCATAGGTCAATTAGCCTGTGCATCAGCCCCTGTCCTATCATCTCAGCATCCCTCGAAGGACAGCATATCTGCAGAGCTTCACCGTGGATGAGGGGTTATGAAAATCAGATGAGTAAAGGTATGCTGCAGGCTTCTCCAACATACGCAAGCAATCAATATATGAAATTACAAGGCAAGGTTTCAATTACATTGCATACACTAGCAAACATTTTTACCTCCAAATCAGCAAGCTCCAGTACCTGTGGGTGACTGTAAGTTCACCACCCAGGTATCTACTTTGCCCAAGCAGCTATCTGGAAACTGCTGATGGACAAAATCCAAAACACCGCTGCAAAGGGGAAGTTTCTTTGACAGCAGCTCCCAGAGTAAGCTGCAGAGCAAATCCCAGCTCTAGAGGATTTTCAGCAGCAGAAATGCAACTACTTCCTACTGGAAGACCCACAGCTGCTCTTGATAAACATTACAAACTCTCACCTTAATTTCAGTATGGGACATGTACAGTACCAGGGTGCTACAGGTGTAATCAGTCAGCAAACCAGTTGTTTTAACTGTAGGAAAAACTGAAATTAAGGCTGCGAGAAGAGTTACGTTAAGAAAACAAAATAACTAGCTTCACAGTAACCTTTTACACAATGGTATTTTGAATTAAGAAAGGTCCTTTAAATGTACTTAAAAGAACACACAAGTTTCTTCATATGGAAGTAGATGAACACATCCGCACGCTGTGACTTTATCAAAATGTCACCGTGGCGAATCCCAGCAATGACTAACAACCAAGTACGAGTCAAGAAACAAAAACTACTAAATTTGCATTTACACATAAGCTCCATGCAACTAAGAGATAATGGCTAGCAAAAGAAGCTGGGAAGAAAGAGGGTTTTCTACCCCTTTCTTCAATCTGTGGGAAGTTCTTTTCCGATATAAGGCACAGATCATTATCTGGGTGTATCAAGGAAGGACAGAGAAGGAAGCACTTAAGTGAAGGTGTAACAGACCGCAGAACAGATGTCTGTGCTCTCTTCCAAAATATCCCAAGAAACATCCTTTCTCGTGGTGGGTTTTTCACTTGGACAAAGGACATGCTCTCCAGGCACCACCGCTAGCTCAGTGTTTCTAAACAACTGCATACACAGCTCCACTTCTGAAGGAGGAGTATCAAATACATTTTCTTCCATCAGGTGATTTGCTCTGCTAAGACATTTTTAGGATCAATTCCCTTTAAATACAAAAGGTAAAAAAGTAGGGTTCTCAACAAACTACAATAAACTGCTTGCTAGAAAACATTCTCTCTTAAATTTTACCTTACATATTATTTAATGCACCATTTTGAAGGAAAAGAGCTTCAAATCATAAAGAGGGCTTATCTGATTCACTAAAAGTTGACAAATTCTAGCACCTGCATATCATTTCTTGTATGCAGTATTAACATCATGTCTTGATTAAAGGGCAGAACAGGGAAGACATCTTCAGCAAATGTTCTAATACTATTTTAACATTAATATCTAATAAGAAAGCATATATCCATAAATAAACATGTTAGTATACAGCACATTATCTAATACATGTGTTTTGAAATATATCAAGGCTAAACCATTGCTCAATATAACGATGCAGTGTTGACTTAAAGTGTGCATTATTTACAAGAACAACCACCAGCTTCAGAATTCCAAGCTCGATTTTCACTAGATACAATCTAAATTGCATTAAAAGCATATATATCATGCTAACAAATAAAACAATTCCTCAGGAACATTCTTTTTAACCTGCTTTTTTTTATATATCTATAAAATACATTCATGTATAAAAGTATATTCTGCTGATGAGACAGTAAAAATAAATAAATCCAGACTGCATTTGAATGAATTTTCAATATGAAGTATATAAAATTATGCTGCCTCTATAGCTTAGAGGAATAAGTTAAAAGACCATAACACCACAGAACTAGGTATTGCACGGAATTTATATTTTCCTAAACAGAAGTGGATTTCACAATGAACCGCCCTTTTCTTTATTCTGCACTACTGATAGCAACTCTAATCTGGTAGGAAGTCTGTTTTTTCTTTAAAAATGTTTTACAGGAAGGAATCCCGTTAACCCACCACTCATCCTTCTAGCAAAGGATACATTATTAACCAAAAAAGCACAAATAGCAGCATACGGTTCAAACCTCCAGATCACATGAATTCATCATCCCTTCACTCGCTTTAGATCAAACCATAATCCAAACTAATTAAAAACTAAACCCTGTGCTGAGAAGAGAGCTTTTGTTTTGAAGAGTTGAGATGCTTCCTTAACCTCTTCTACCAGCTTTTCACAACACAAAATTACTCCTGTGCAACCAGAAGCCCCTCGCACAGTTGAGCGGGCAGCCTTAACAAGACGGATTTTCCCGCGCCACACAGGTGCGGGTACACACTCCACCAATACCCACCGCAGCAGAAGTCAGGGACCCAGGGACGCCCCAGCTGCCATCTCAAGCTCTACCAACACATTCTCCAAAGAAATGCAGAAATACACAATCCAGATGGTTTTGTCTCATACAGGAACAATCCCACGTGCATCAGCTTCACGGAAAGACTGGCTGTAGCTGCAGCATCAGCGCTGCCCAGGCTCCAGACGGTGCATCGTGCCAGCAGGCTGGTGTGCCCAGCAGCTCCAGGCTCCTCTGCCCGCCCAGCTGCCTTGGAGGAGCAATGCAATGACCCCAGTGATGGATCCAGAGTGAGCCTCTGCTCCCACATGCCTGCTTTTTGTCCAGTGCCCCCACACACACTCTTACCAGCATGTCTGATCAACCTATGGTTAACATCAATCCTACCAATTCAGAAACTCAATTAGTTAAGTCAGCACAATCCTCTTCTACAGGTACTCACAAAATTGCTTTAGAAATGGCTAAAATGAACTTAGAATAATTCCATTACTCTAATAGCACAGATATCACAACAGTATGCACGGGTTCACAACCCTAAGAAACAGAAAAAGGAGAAAAATAAAGAAAAGGCTTTTACGAAATCATTCCTAAACTCAAGGTACTTTCACAATCAGAAGTTCATTCTCCTCTTCTAAACAATATTTACAGATAGAAGAAGACATCTCAAACACAGGGCATGAATCACATAGCGTAAATATGTTTTCTGGCTTACACAGTGAGTAAATCAGCATTCCAACAGCTACTTTAGCAATAGCACATGAAAATGAACTACTTAGTAGGTATCTGTTGTATTTTGTAGTCTGAATGGCAGTGAAGAACTTGGATTCATTCAGAGCCAACAGACCATCGAGACTGGCCAGGCACAAGTTTTTCCTCTTCTGTTAAGTTTCTGGTTTTTCCCTTCCTGGGAAATGCCAGAAACCTATGGTTTAAAATTTGAGGTATTAGATAATTCTCAGTTACTAGAAATTTTAGAAGGTTATGCTTTGAGACTAGAATTAACAAGCTTAATGATCTCCTGCAATGCTCACATTTATTTCAGCTAAGTAAGAATTACCCTTCTCCACTGGCCACTGCTATCATGGCTCAACAACCAGTCCCAAGCTGCTGTTAAACTATTTATTCAGAAAGTCTAACACTAAAGGAATAAAATTTATTTAATATGTACAAGGCCCACTTCCAAAAAAGTGCAAGCACCAAGTTTACAGTGCAGAGCCTCACTAGCTCAGCAAGCCCAGAGAGCACCGTACAGCATCGCCCATGCTCAACTCCTTATCCTTCCTTACACTGCAGGGTCAGCCAGTCCCAGCATCCAGCAAAACAGTAGCTTCATGAGAACACCACAATTCCTTTACATTTAATGTAGAATCATCACACTGCAAGTTTCTTTTTGCTTAAGAAGTTTTCTTCTTACAATGTCTTGAAAAATTAGTCCTTTACCCCAAAAGGACAACTAATCAAGAAAAGACCAGCAGGATCCCAAAAGTTTGTGGATTTTGCTTATGAAATTTATTATTTCTTCAAGAAAGAGCTGATAAAACACAGATCACGTCTGCAAGGAAAAAAAAAAAAAAACAAAAAACAACCACCAAAGCCTCTCCTTTTCATCAATTCCTTGCCTGAAAAAATAAGATACCACAAGAGCGCAATCCTGAACCTCCCACGTCGCATGCCATGTAGGAGTCATAGGAGTTGCCCACCCTCTACCTCCCTGTAGATGACTAACTCAGCAAACATTTCACTGGGACATTTGGAAAGCAAAGTGCACAACAATAGTCTTAAATTTATCCATTTCACAGAATCTGCTGAAAACACGGGATTAATCCACTGGCTAGGAGGCACAACTGGCTGAAACGCTCCTTCAGCAGATGACCCCCTGCCTCTGCTCTGGAATCAGGGGTGCAGCTCACAGGACAGCCGAAGTAAACCAAGGCATCACTGACACCAAAGCACATCGTCTCACTTCTGATTGCACTGGTCCCTCTTTTATCCCAGCACCAACAACATTCCCGTTTAGCTGGTGCAAAGAGCTAAAAGCTCCTTTATTCTGTGGTTGCCAGCACTAAACTGGCAAAGCTGCCTAATGGCACTGGGAGAGACTCATCATCATCACCACACCAAGCACGCACTGGTAATGGCATGAGAGGGGCTGTCAGCAAGAGCAAGACCTCCTACAGCATCAGCTTCCACATCCATTGCCTTGGTTGTACCACTGCAAACAGTCAGATCAAAGCCAAGAGGTGGGGCAGCAAAGGGTTGAAGCAGAAGCACCACAGGACACAGAAAAGGGGGGGGAGGAGGGGGTGGAATTCTTTTATAAACTTTTCAACTTCAGGAATTCCAAAGCATGCTATGATAAAGCTGGTAACTACACATTTTAAGGTGAAAAGCTGCTAAAACTACCACATCTTTGATCTAAGCCCCCTAAAAAAATAGTATCAACTGCTAATTACCTCCTGTAAACATGTTTTCTCTGTTATCTCTGCAAATTTTCTCGCTTCAGCTATCAATTTTCCTTTTCCTATAGTTTTCTTCCTTTATTTCTAAATTTATATCCTTCTCTTATTAAAGTATTTCTAAGCAACAGCAATGTCACCTTTCCACCTTCTCTTCAATAAACAGTCTGAGCTTTAAATCACTCACTGAGGTGTCTCCCAAACTTGAATCAATCTTAGATTTTATTGAAAACACTAAAAATACTAAATGTTTTTAGAAACATTAAAACAGGACACAAACATTCCCACAGCAACCACATCACCTACCAAATGATGGGGCAGCATCACCTCAGTATGTTTGGACAGTATTTTCCTCAACTATAAAGCTCAAGAACTTTTTAGTTCTTTTAACCAAAGAATCGGTGACAATGTCCTTAAAAAATAAAACTAAAAAAAATCAGTAAGTTGTTTCCTCTTAGATTATAACTAAGATACAATTCAAGTGGAGTAGAAGGGGCAGACAAAGAAGAGTGACCTGTAAAACAACATTAAACTTTGGATTCAAGCATCTGAGGGATAAGTCCCAATTAAGCAATGATTTTCAAGAAAAATGTCCAGTTCTCCACTTTTGCTTTTATCAACGTAGCACTCTCTACTCTATAATCAGCCTTTTTGCTCATCCTTATACCCAAAATAAACCTAAAGAAAAGTCAAAGTAATAACATCAAATAAAATGTACGCTGCTTTTTGCTGCCTCCGCTACAAGTAAACACCAGAGATGCCATTTATGAAAGTATAAAGCAACCCAAGGATGGTAAAGAAAAAATATAAAATATGCATTTATGCATAAATATTTTACATGGGTGAGATAAGACCTTTATAGTCAAACTGGGGGCGCTTTCAGGCACAATTTATTACATTTCATGCAACTTGCAGAAGGTTTTCTATTTCATATAAATCCCTGAAGTACCATCTTTATGAATGCAAGCAAAACACATCCCTTCATGCCCATTTTATTTGCCTTAAATTCCGTGTTTGGACACTTTCAAGTCAAAAAAATCAATGTTACACTTAATATACTCTACAAAAACAAACAGATCTTTCTTCATGACTGCTAATAGCAACTTATGAGGTTTAAAATACAGTGTTGGTTTAATGAAGTCCTAATGATTGATTTTCATAATTGAAGCTGACACAGCTCAAGGATGACTCCACTGCTGGAGGTTTCAGCAGACATCCTCACCCCTCTGCTCAGCAAAGCAGGGCAGAACAAGCCTTCTCCAGAAATTACACAAACTGGGAGGATCTGGGTTTCCTAAAAGCTCTTCCTCCGAGAGGACCACCACTGCAGCACCAGCCAGTATTTCCCCCTTCACGGAGTTCTGGGAGATTTGCACAAAGCTTCTCTTCAGGATCTTGGGTCTGCAGCAAATTGTTGACTAAGGAGAACTAGGCTAACAACCAGGCTTCTCCACCACCATAAAACTTCCCCTTTCCTCTCCTTCCTCTTCTCACCTCCACTTCTTCAATGGAAGCCAAGCAGTTCAGCCTCCTGCCACCAGGCTCTCAGCATGCTGCCTACCAGTAACAATGCCACATGGGTGACAAGCATCTGTCCTATTCTGGTGGCAACAAACACCCTTCCAAGAGCAAAGAGCACACCCTGCATTGCAAATTTGTACTACAACCGTTTACAAAACTGCCAGATAAATGGCAGGTCACCTGAAAACTCAGCATTATGCAAAACACAAGCCACGTGCCTCCAAAAGTCATCCAAATTATTTTACTTTTACATAGGAGCAACTCTCCTGGGGAGAAAAAAAAAATAATTTAAAAAAAATCACCTTGCTGAAATCATGCAGGCTACATAAAAACTGTTTCATCTGGTTTAGGTCCACTAAAGGTACAATACTCATCTTAATACAACATATCTGTGGGCCACAGGAACCACAGTGCAGGAAAATCTTTGCTTTATTTACAGCATCCAAAGGACAAATCTCCAAATATAATATACTGAGCATCCCACCTGGAAATTTCAGGTGTCTCTGAAACCCGCATGTCTTTTAGTAGCTTTGTTTGGCAGCACAGGCTGAGCCAAGAAGAGACCACCAAGCTGGCAGGCACACACTTTATATCTGGCTGCAGACACGAGGAGTATCTGCACTTACTGGCCATGTAGGCAGGACTTGGAAATTTATACAGCTGCATCACAGAAAAGCTTGAGATGAGATGGGTAACACGAAGAGGTGAACGCTCAAGTCATGCCAACACATCCATTCATGCCACAGCAAACACCACCATGCACAGCCCTTGCTCCTGCAAGGTGCCCACCAGCACTGCCAGCAGCCACCGCGCGCTGCCGCTCTCCCCTCCCGTGTCTCCCCAACACATGCCCCAGAGCTGGAGCTGGCCCCGGCACCACCCCATGGGATGGTGTGGGGTTGGTCGGTTTGTTTAATAGAGGACAGGGTTGTCTGTCTTTTTTTTTTTTTTTTTTTTTTGCTAAAGCCTCCATCACTCATCCCCATGCAGAGTAAGGTTAATGATGATGAATAAAATCCTTTCCAAAATGTCTGTGCCAGGCACAAAGCAGAAAAACATCAGTATAGCTGGAAAACATCACTTAGCTATGTCAGCAGTGGGATCTCACCAAAAACTCTTCCCCAAATGCCCAGATGTGCAGCTGTGGGAGGGTTTTGGTAAAATACCACCATCGTCTTCTGTGGACCAGCCTCAGGGAGCACAGAGGCACTCAGGACTTCCTTCACTCCTCCCACTGTACAGCCCAGGGTAGACCTACAACAGGCACTCCTTCAGATGGTCAGTCAGTCCAACAGCGACAACTGCAGTCTCCTCTGGAGGACAGACAGGAAAGCTGCTAACTTTTAACAATGCTTGCATATTTCCTTTAGGTATCTTAAAATACCTAAGTATAACCAAGAACACCTCACCCTTAGTTCAACTGAAGCATTCTTCAGTAGTGCTGTTTCACACAGGCTGAGAAATCCTCTTGCACTGTACCAAAGACATTTTGTATCTCCTACTATTTGCATCACCTAATGTCCATACAGTGGTTTTCAATTGCAATTCATTATATAAAGATAACTAACAACTTGTCAGCAGTGCAGGTATTTTAAGATATTGACAAGAAAGGCTTCCTTTGCAAGCAAGGAAGTTTTAATTTGTGAAGTGTCAATACTGTTTCAAGCTCTTCCGCGATACTCAAAACCAACCCCAAAAATGTGCATCCCAACCCGGCTCACTGAACTCTGTGGAACACACTGAAATCCACAGCTGTTTATAGCTGCAGCATTATGCATCTGACAATTTTATTTGTGTAACAGTTTATGCTTTCATTATGTTCTGTCACTTACTACATGGAATTTGTGTTTAAGAGGATTCCACTGTATCATATCCAAGAGGTTTACAACAAAATCCAAATAGCTGAACTCAACTGATACACCGCGTCACTAGATTTAAGGGTTCACAGTAACTTCCTGTAGCCATCTTTTTTGAGTAGACTCATCCACAAGCAATACACAATGCTACAGAAAAATTACTTTCAACGTTGATTAAATGAAAAATCTATAGATAGTATTATTACACCTGCACTCCCATCATTCCATCATACATAAAAACCATAAGAAACGATCAGTTTTCACAAGTTTACTGTCAACTCTTAAAGAGCACAGAAGCAGGTTTCCTGTCAAGCCTACCAGTTAATTAACTGTTCCAGCAGCTGAACAAGAGGCAGAAATACAGCTCCCAGTAAAAGCATGTAAACAACTAGTGACTGAGATGCCAAGAAGTAACTGGAGTAACCAGGAATCACAATACAGGCAGGATCCCCTGCACGCATCACCATGAGTTTTAGTTAAAAAAAATGAAAAAAAGGGGAGGGGAAGGGAACGTGTCAAGGTCAGTAAGGCTAACAGGCTATGGCAAACCTCCTCTATCTTCAGTAAAACCTACATTTGTTCCCTACAGACAGGGAGTCCTTCTACCATTCTGCACAGATCCTCATGAGGCTTCTACCTCTGACCCAGCAGCTGGGGCAAGCCACCATCTTCAGTGGTACACAGAACAGCTATATCCAGTGACCTCTGCTCCATCATTCTGATGGTAAATTCCTCAGGAAAGGGTATTTATGGCCCCCAACTTAGTTCTCTTTTTGCTCCAACTGACCTTATCATTCATTGTGCTAATTTAAATAGCTCTCTACCAGAAATTCCCCCCTCTTGCAAGCACTTACACATTGGTGGTAATTAAATAATCTCTGAACCTTCTTGGAAAGCCAACAGTGAGTAGAGAAGCTCAGGCAAGGCAGTCTATAGCCCTCATGTCATACTGTACCTTTTTAAAATCCTTTCAGACTTTAAACATATTTTCTGGGAATAAATATCAGGCACGTACGGCATTAGAAGAATGCACTCTCACATCAGCTCCCACATCCCATCAAGCCAGCACCTCTTTCTGCCTGCAGCATCGCCCTGTCTTATAGCACACACTGGAGATAGGCAATCACCGCCGTCAAGCTGGAGATGCAGACTCAGCCAAGGTCTCACTATACGTCCTGCTCCAATGGAGTAACTGCTCTGCGTTACACCAGTCCTCAGGCTGCCATCGTGCTCTGCTCTCCGCAAATCCACTTGACAGAAAGCTTCCCTTAACTACAGATGATTTCAATAATGAGTTATTTCAGCTCATGTAACCATGGTCTGTGGTGGAAAAGTCAAGCCAAGCTCTGTCACACAGCTTGTGTTAATTTCCACTAATGAGAATCCTAACAGTTATAATAAATGGACCCATCCACAAACTGAGAAATTAGATATTTGGAATTAATTCCATGAAAACAATCTTCAAAACATCGAGGAAAGAAAGTGTGTAATCCACAAAGACTGCCCTCCAGCAGAGACATGTTTCACACAAGAAGCAGGGAAAAGCACATCTGCAACACAACTGTCATTAAAACACTAGACAAGTAGCGGAAGCTGCAGTTTTCAAAGATTCACCTTGTGCACTGCAGAGACGCCTGGAAAGATAAGGAAAGCTCCTCGTTTAACTAGGAAGGACCAATCAGTCTCTACCTGGAGGGGATCCCACCACAGAGGAGGAAAGAGATACCAGACATTATGTTCTGGGCTTAACAAGAGCCTGAACTCTCCAGGGATCGAAGGAGAAGGGCTGGTGACTTGTGTCTCCAGCTACTAAGTCTTTTATTTTACATTCACCCAGTCAGGTCCTCACTGGCTTCAGCAGGGACACATGGTGCTGGTGCATGTTTTCCAGCTGCCTGACAGGCAGTGTGGCTGCTGTGGAGTCTGGTGTGAAAGCTAGAGTCCCAGATCACAGCAAGCTGCATGAATGCCACCCCTGCAGAAGTGCCTATTTCACCTCTTCACCTTCTCCACTTCCTCATCCTGTCTCACCACATGGGAGGAGCAGCTGAACTCAGAGTCACAGCAGATTACGAAACACAGCAGCGCTGCCTGCTCCAGCTGTGAGGTGCAGTGCTGCTAGAACTGAGGACTCTAATGAGAACCTGGAGGAACCAAAGTTCACCCGTGATTTGTTGCCTGCTCAAGTGTGACCATAAAATGAAATCCTCACACATCAGAAGGCTGACCTCATTGTGCACTGTGTTGGACTAAATGGATATGAGGTTCAAGGTAACATAAGTAAAACCTGCTCTGTAGAGGTGGAGGATGTAGACTAAATATAGACTGCAGAGAAAGTGCTGAGTTTTTTATTGTATCTCTGTCCAAGGAGCAAATAGCTTCAGTATGCTAGCTAGCACTTGTGATCTTTACCAGTGAACTGTTATCCACTTCAACTGATGGAAGCTGCATTACAAAACAAAATATTCCTAGATAAGGTGTGGATCTGTAAACGTCAACCACTTAAGTGTTATTAAGTATTCATAAGGTCAGATGCAGCGGCTGAGACTGTTCATGTACTCCAAATGTGCAATGTGCACAGTAATTGGGATTTGGCACACTAAAAATAAGGTTCTGAGCATATTTTTGCACTTTTCAAAAGTCCTTCGTCACCACTTCCACAGAAACTGAGCATATTAAAGTCTTAAGATGCAGAAGGAGCAATAAAGCCCTTCACAGCTAGCAAATGAATTTGCAGAGCAGTATATCTGATCTAACCCTGATGTCAAAGGCTCAAGCTTTCCAAAGCACATTCTATTCAGACTGAAGCTTTCCAGTATTACTTTATTTCTTTAATTTGCTCCACTTTGCTTAAATTTAACAAAGTTAGATTTGATGATTTAGAAAAAAAAATATCAGGGTGAAGACTGGTAACAATTTTGTCCCAGTTCTTTCCTCACATGTGGGTAGGAATCTCGATGACAAGCTTATCCGCATTACCAATGCTTGATTTAGCTGTCAGAAGCCTGGTATTTCTTCCTCCTGCATACTTTTTGTAGCATAATCATCTAAAGAGCCTCTTAAATGTTCACCTATTGATCTGCTCCACTTGTTTACTTCATTAACAACATACTATCACTTTTTCCATTTTTACAAGTAAATAGGTATCTTGGCATTTTAAAACACCAGTCCCACATTTCCCAGAGAACACAGACCAATTCCAGAGTTTCGCTGAGCCCTTTTAGGTTGTTTCTTTTGCATTCAACAATTACTGGTTCCTTGTATCAATCCCAAAACTGGGTCATCTTAAAGCACTTATGAAGCATTTAGCAAGCACTAGCAAGCAGAATTACATCCAACCCATGCTGTTTCATGAGTAATTGAAACAGCCAGGTAGCTTAAACATACATTTCATCAGACTGTTGTTGAAAAGACGTTAATACTCATTTTTCCCTCAGTAGCCATGTAATTTCTTCCTGTTTACTTCATCTTCATAAATCCACTACAGTCTAAATGCAGAAGAGTGGATTTAATCACAGACCCAGCAATGAGCAATTAACTTACTTTTCTCTGTCAGTTCATGATTTAGTGACATGATGCTGTGGCAGAAGTGGAAAAGAGAAGGAAGGGGGGAAGGGCAGGGGGTGTTTTGTTTAAATGAAGACGGTAAAAAAAATAAAACTCACCTCAGTAATAAATAGAGCCCCTGAAGATCCAGTTTCTAAAACTGTTTTCACAACAATTCCTTCTACAATACACACCATTACCAAGGCATTATACAAAATTCTTTATGGCAGCTCCAAAGGCCGACGTGTATGAACATCAGAAATGCATTCGCCAATCCCTTCCATCAAGCTGCGCAACAGCTGACCTCTTCATGCTCCTCACCGAAACATTCGCTGTCACTAGACACAAGCCCAAGCTCGGCATCTCCTCCGGTAATGCCAAGATTCCTCTAGCGTATCCTCTTCCAAACACTTTTACTTTGTTTCACCAACTATTTTAGTTCAGATTTTAGATTTGGATTTATAGAGCCTCAATTAAAAAGGCACAAAGTGTACACTTGAAAGATTTAGGAAAGGTGACATTTGCCTCTTGTAAAATTCTGCTTAATACAACATGATGGCAGCTACTGCCATTAACAAAAATCTGGGAGTTATCATTCCTGACATTTGAGAGTCACCTGGTGGGTAACGATAAAACACTGATTTATGATCTATAGACTCTTATTTATAAGAGGGCAAAATTCCCCTTAGGCAGACATTGAGACAGCATAGCATACTTGTAATTTTCTGTAGTCTCTTGAGAAAGCATACTCTAGAATTTGCAAAGGCAAATCTGCATAAGCTTGGCACTCTCATATACAATTTTAATTTAAACTAAGATTAGAAAAGAGAATAAAATGCCATTTTAAAAGCTTGCCATTTTCTCTAACAAAATGGATGCCACTTTATTACAGAAACTACAATTTCTCTGTGGTTTGAAGAAGAAAACTAAGCACAAATGCCTGTTGATTCTCCCATCACTTCTGGTGCCCTGGTGAGAAAATGGAGTTACCGATACAACAGGATTTAGAGCAAGATTTGCACTACTGGAATATTTTGTTTCTATGCTCCCGAGAGAAATTAAAAAAAAAAAAAAAAAAAAAGGCCTTCTTGTTGTATTAAAAAGCTTTCAGGTATGAATGTTTTAAAGGATGCTGTGAAAGATGTATAATTGTTAAATATTTCCAGAAGAAAAAAAAATTACAAACCACAAACCCACAAAAATATTAAATCCTCTCTTTGGAAACAGAACACACAACCCGAGTGAAACTCTCCATGACAGCAATTTTGCAATCAGATAAGAACCATCTAAATCTACAGAAATATCCTTTTCTTCTTGAAGAAAAATAGTCTGCTACTTGTAAAAGTTACTGATTCAATGCAGCCTACCTCAACTATACAATTAAAGTAAAATGCCTCTTAAAGATTAAGAAAATGCAAGTGGCCTTTATCAACTTTAAACCAACTCAGATGGCAAAACCCAGTTGAATTCTTCAGAATTCTCACTTCTGTCTCCCAGGTCTCCAGCTTCAGGTGAGCCCAGGAGTATGGCAGAGAAGGAGGCAACCTGAGCTGAACACAAGTGGGAGGGCAGACAATGCCTACAGATCACAAGAACAACAAAAGAGAAGATGGGGATAATAGAAGGAAAGAGATGAAAAATGTGGCAAGGGACAAGTGACTGAAAACCCTAAAAACAAATTCATGTTTGATGAATGTCAACACCTCTCAGCTGCTCAGCAAACAGCAGAGGACTACACTGGCCAAAGTGGGACACGATTTACTATCACCTGATAGCCCAGTTAGGAAGTCAATATTACAAAATATCAGGAGAATGAATGTTATTTGGGTTACAGACTCACTAAGAGACCTTAAATGCAGCTGTAGTAAATCGGGAAACACCAGGAAGAGCAAAGTTTCTGTTTATTAAAAAGCTGTCAAAGGTGACTCAGTTACAGCATTCCCTTGGCAAGAGGTATGAGTGGACCACATGGAGGAGAAAACTTTAAGCAGAAACCACAGCTAGATGCTGAAGCTAGTCCAGATGAATAGGGAAAAAACAAGGTTTGCCTTTTTAATGCTCTCAGTGGTAGATTAATGAATAGAGCAAGAATTTCCTCCCCTCTACACCCTCACCTTGCACTAAATGTCTTTTATGCAATCGTGTATTAGCAAAATCAGAGTTAACGCCTTGGAGTAGATGAAAGGTATTGGTTTGCATCTAATGCCATCCCACCTTAAAGCACATGGATAAAAGACAGGAATCTATTACTGCTATTCATTTATCTTTGTTCACCATGAGCAGCTATGATCCAACCCTGATGACAATCTGGATAGGATTTAGTATACTTACCTTTAGTGCAAGTATTAATTTTGCTCCAAACTTACTTCCTCTGTAAATCAAGAGCTACAGAGCATGATTCCTTATATTACATTCAAAATAGGAAAAATTCAGAAGGCAAACATTAAAAAAAAAAGGCACATTCCAAAATTAGAATAGTCCAGCTTCTTCTGTATATGTTTCCTGACATAAATTCACTTCTAGGCACCACTTCTTTCAAAAAAATCATGCCAATGTCAATGAATAAAACAGGTAATACTGTGTTTAAACTCTGCGGGGCTTGAACTGAATGCTTGAATTTTCAACCCTGATGTTCTTTTAACATAGATGGTCTATGAAGTTTGCAGCATGGCACATCATCCTCTGGGGAAGAAGAAAGGCAAATTAAGATACAATTCTCTAAGCTAACTAGGAGCCTGAAATGAGTAATAAATCCGTTACTTGACAGAGAAGATGAAATGATGCTCTGCAAATTACTAGTAGCATTCCTCTTCCAAATCCAATGTGGTGATCGCAGCATGGTATGAGTGTGCTGATGGATGTCAAACGCTTTATGATAAAAAAAACACTGGCATTCACACCACGGCCTTCAAGTCTTGTTAAGATGTTTCACTTTTAGCGGATACCAAAAACAGTACACTTCTGTTGGTCTCCCTTTATACTAGGCTTTTTTCAAAGAGGGTAAGACAAGGATAGGTAGAACAATTATTTTTTTTTTTTTAAGCTCAAAGAAACAAACATAATTTACACTTGAAAGATTGCTTTCCAAAGAATTATTCGTACAAAAACTTAAAATAGCCTTCTCTACGAAATAAAAGTAGTATGCACTCTAATATTAGACTCTGGGTTTGTATCTAAAATTATGGCTGGGACAAACTGTTTCACGAGCCCAGAATGTCTAAAACAACATGTCTCATCATCGTATCGTATCTCTTCTCTGCACTGAGTTTGCCAGAACAGTCAAAATCCACAGTGTCACCTATGCCACACACAAAAGAAAACACAGCTCCTTGCTAGTACCTGGTAGCCCAAGGTATTTGACCAAAATAAAAAATGAAAACATAGATGTTAAAATTCGATAGATGAGATAGCTCTGCTAACTTGTGCACACATGCAGACTGTCTTCAAAAGCTGGGTCGCAAATCTGTCTGGGTAGAAAAAAATCATGGAAAAAAATAGTGTAATTATTCCTTTTACTGTATCACTGAGCAACTGACAGACCCATATTAATTCCCAGTCAGAATTTGTTTCTCTGTAACTGCAAGATTTCACACACACACACACGCGCACACCTCTGCAGTCACATTTTAACTTCTCTAAACTTTGGGTACAAAAGACAT
Organism: Ceryle rudis; assembly: GCA_033439905.1. Taxonomy (NCBI): domain Eukaryota; kingdom Metazoa; phylum Chordata; class Aves; order Coraciiformes; family Cerylidae; genus Ceryle; species Ceryle rudis. The sequence continues at coordinate 39,047 of JAAGNO010004929.1, forward strand.
ACTGCATCAATGCATTTCACAGCTTAAGCTACACATAGGATGAAGTATTTAATCTTAAACCTGATGGTGACCTTCAGTCCTCACATGAGGAAGAGAAACAAAGCATCCCTACTCTTTACCCTTCTCCTCTTTAATAGGACTTAAGTCAAGTTTAACACCGATCTCACTTGCTCCCCAGTTCTTCTCTGCTGAAGATTTGTGAAGACAGATGGTCATCCCTGCTGCATTTCTTTGAATTTTTAAGTTCTACTAAGTCTTTCCTAGATGGGAGGACTAACAACTGACCATAATTCCGGGTGTAAGACACACCACAGACTAAGACAACAATGCAATTATGCCTTCATTTTATTTTCCTTTTCTCTCACAGTAATTTGTAAAATTGTTTTCTTTTTTTGATCGCTGCTTATTGCACAGATGATCAGTGGACTATTGTGCAAAGACACTGAAGGCTTATCACTTTCGTCATATAAAACTGGGTCTGGCAAAGCAGAGAAGAATCCACTTGAGAAAATATTTTAAAAGAGGTTCTTGATGAATACAGTCTTGCTCTCAATAGATACAATCTTGGTGAGATAATTATGTCTAAATTACACTTTAAAAGAAGCTTAAACTCTACTGGACAGAAGTTCTTGGCAGACTGAGTTGAGAGCAATGCAAAAACTTTTTTAAAGGCAGCTGGTGCTGCCAAATCAAACATGAAAGCGCAACGCTGTGAGGTAAATGCTTTGAGTCCATGTAGTGAGCAGCCGACTGCTCCTGCGATTGGAGCAGTGCTAAATGATGCCTGGGCAAGGCCAGTCTCCTTGGTCAACAGAGATAAAGTTCTGCCCAGACTAGTAATACCATGTGCAGAACACAGAATAAGAAGAAAGTTGTGTCCACATTTTTACAATGTATTTTAAAAAAAGTTAGTGCTGACACATTGCCACATACCCTCACACTTCTACAGAGTGAGGTCTGAGAGTATTTATATTTTTTCGCAGTACAACTCTCATTTTTCTTACATTAAAAGGAAAAAAATAATGAAGTCTTGCTTACAAATGTATTTCATCTTTTTCCACACATGAATGATTTTGGAAAGAAAAGTCCAAGGAGACTAAGGCATCCTCCAGCACAGAGCTCAGTGAAGCAGCTGCAACGCTATTACTCACTGTCCTGCCTGTGGTGAAAACAATGCCACAGCTATGGCTCGGTGGGCAACAAAGGAGTTCATTCTTCAAGGGTTATTCAATTCTTTGTTTCTTAGCTGAGTCTGCAAACTCAGAAAGCAAGAGACAAGTTAATGTTCACCAGAACAGCTGAAATGTAATGTCCGGTTTAAGAACTGGGCCGAGGGCTCCTCAAAATCTCTTCTCAATCCACAACACGGTCATTTAAAGAGAAGAAAACAGGAGAGCAGGGTAGGAGCTGAGCAGAGAGAGTGCTTTTCCAAGTGCCAGCAATTTCTGACTCATGGACCAGGATCTCTCCACAGAAATCAACTATTTTTCTTCCCTCATCATCCTGTCATCATAAAGAAATTTTTTTCATTAAAAGTATTCTGGATTCAGACATTTTGCTGCTCCAATCCAAAACCCTTACCCAATTAGCATTCCCACTTTCTAATCTCTTCTCCTCTCACGGTTTTTCCTTTTGTTGTCCACCCATCACTGGATTTCTCAGAAACTGTGGACTCCCTGTTTAATGTCTCCCTTGCACTAACATATGAAGAAATTATTTGTTCCCGTTTCTATTTGTAAGCTATCCAGAAGCAACATCAAAACAGCTCCCCAGACATCTGCTCCCAGCGAATGCAGTGCAAACACAGCAGCACTGCTGCCTCATAAACCACCACACGGGTCTTCTGAACTTCCCTTACTCCAGCCACCCCATCCCCACAAAGACAGATCTTAAAAGTCATTTTCACTCACTAGCCCAGAGATACTTACATATAAGGATTTCATTTGACATAGTGCATAACAGAAACTCTAGTTTGGAAGGGATATAGGAAAAAACCCAAGACATCAAACGTGGAATTGGAGCACTCTTTGACATCCCTTTCTTGCTTGGAAAAGCAGAGAGAAGCTGCCACTTCCCCCTGAAGTGCCCAGACCTACCAAACCTCTTAAAACTGCCCAAGAGATCATCATAGAGGCATACGAGGTGGTGGACAAAAACCAGTTAGTTGTGCCACTTCAGAGCAATAACCAATGACCCAGCTCAATTCTTGCTTAAGTTACGAAGTGGCAACAGAGAAATTACTTTTACATGAGAGGCTAAAAATGAGTCCACGAATGGTCCACTCTGTGCACCCCACAGGTATGAGTGCCATGCTGGAGCACAGCTTTTCTCATCCTCACACACCATACAGACAAACCTGCATAACCCCCTCCCTCCTTGCCAGCTGTGCTTTCTTTCATAGACCAAAACATAACTAACTCCACAGCTCCTCTCATCAATTTTTCTCTTCTCAAGCTTCTGGGACATCATAAGAAGTCACATTATTCAAGTAGCTCCATCTTAGAGGACATCTTCCATAATACCTGTGAGTTCCCATCCTGCCTGTAATCGGGATGGGATAGGAGAGGGAGGGCAGGAGTAGTTCTGAGTTTCAACCCTTGCAGACAGTTCAAGTAGAGGAAAGCGTTAGTCACAGCTGCACAGGAACTGGCACATCCCAGGCATTTGTCCATGCTGACCAAAGGTGCTTGGGCTTTTGATACCATGTTAGGTGCCACAGCTACGTACCAGGTAGTGCAACAGTATGACCAGATTACTTTCAGCTTCAAGAGACCTAATTCTCTTCTCTCTCCCGAGTGAGACCCAAAGGGCCGTTGCTTCTCTCCACTTTCAGAAAGCAAAGGCTGAAGGACAGTGAAAGCTGCGTGTTGAGGCAGACAATTAAAAAGCTAAGCTCATCGATAGTCACCAGTTAAGAAGAATCGAGATACAAGTGCCTGGAGTTGTTAAGACTGTCATTTCTCTTTGCAGTCTACTTAGTAGGTACATCCTAATTTATCAGCAGTCTGTTTAGACTGTGCGTTCCAGTCTCCACCTAATGAGTAGCCATCCGAGCCACATTCTGCCAATTCTCACAATTTGCTTATGTCGCCCACTCGTCCTACACAGGCAGCTGCTAAATCCTCAGTGTCGACTCAACTGAAAATTACAAACTCCTTCTGGATAGCACTGCAGGTCACTAATAATTATTCCTTGACTGTAAGAGCAGCCTTATAAAGGCGGAATTGAAAATAATTTGATGTTTTGTCATTCAAGTTTATTCTCACATTTCTGCGGTAACCCTTCTTCCATTTACTTAAAGTATACGGTAATTTTTAACTACAGGTTTGGACAACAAAAAAGCAGGATGAATCATTCTGTATATTTAAAGCCTACAATCAGACAGCTTGAGTCTCCTTGCATTTTGCTACAGTTCTCAAGCCAAAGCTTTGTTTTCTACTTATCCATAGGAACACTTTGATAGGGAGCACTAATTCACTTAAAAATGCAAAACACTTCAAGATTTGGGAATTTCTTATATTCCACAAAGCTTTAAAGGTCCTTGTTCTTCCCTCCACATTGATTTTTTTTTTTTCTTTCTTTGTAACTGCACACCCAGAATTAGAGGGCATTAGAGCTAAACTGGGAAGATAGCACATGTGTATAAATACAACATGTAAAAATAAAACTGGGCAGATGCATAGGAAACACCCTGCAGCATGTATTACCCTTGTTTTCCTCATCACTGCATGGGCAACACATGTCTACTGGTACAGTACTTCAGAAGCCAGGACTGCTCTCAGGGATAAACACAGGCCATACTGTTGGAGAGAAGATGCTCTGGGCAAGTCGGCCCTTTCACTCTAGCTGCTCTCTAAGTCACCAGCTGAGTTATACATTGGAGCAACACATAAAACTAACTTTTAATTTGTACTGCCTATAACTAACTCACAAAATGACGCAGCTACAAAATATTTAGACTGTATAAACAGCCCTAGACCAAGCAAAACTTGCTTGAGAGTTGTCTCAGGTTGGATAAATCCATGCTAGTAATCCTTGTTTCCTGCTGCTTGGCATTTTCTTTTTTTTCTTTTTTTTTTTTCTTCTTTTTTTTTTTTTTTTTTAAGAATAGCTTTGAAATATATTACAGTAGCAGCAATTTCCACATACACATGTAACACTCCAGACTTCTGTCAACACTCAAGTTATTGCTTTACTATGCTCCACAAAATAAGCTTCTCAAAGAATTCAAGAAATTATTGTACACACAGAAACAAGAGCAATTAGGCAGGAGTCACATAAGAGCAGAAATTCAACCATGTCATCCAGTGGTCCAGTCTACAGCTACACACCTTAAAAAAAAAAAAATTACACAACTCCTCCAGCCTGTCAGAACAACTCATGTTGATATAACAACATTGTCATATGTCAACATACTGGCTTTTTAGATAGCAGCAATAAACAGCCTGCATTGATTCAAGTGATAAAGCATCAAACCGCACATCTCCAGCTTGTGAGTTCTACATCAAAATCTGTCTCAAATATGAAGCCCCAAATGTAGGGATTAATGATACATCCCAAAGGATTCCCAAAGTGCTGTTCCTGACCCTTACAGCCACGTTAGTGGATTCCCCTGTACTCCTCCCTTCCAGAACAGCTGAAATTTCTCTTATCCTCCTTTCCCAGCCGAGTAGAAGAGCTGTTGATAATCCCCTCAGAATGCAGCATTTAATACCTGCCTGGTCGGTGACAGGTGCTACAGTGCAGGACGATTAGCACAGTGAGGTCCTTCTATAGAGAAGCAAAGTCACCATCAGCCAAGTACTACAGCAATGGCTCTGCCCAGGCTTACCCAAGCACTTACCACCCATGTGTGCACCTGCGCATTTCACATACACATGAACATTTACATTAAGGGTTTGTGGGGGAGTATCTATCTCCCTACAACAGCAACATGGTTAGGCAAACAGATTGCCATGGGATGGCCCACCTCCTTGGCAGCCTGACATGCTCAGAGTAAGGATGCTGAATTCTCAACAGCAGCGTCACACGAACCTTTTCAAGTCCTGCTGCTTTCACACCAGCACATGTATGCCTGACAAGATCATTAAGAGTCTTTTGAGAGAACTACGGGCATATAAAAACTCAATCTGAGATAGCAAGTCCTGAAAGGGGAAGCAAGAACCAAGATCAGACAAAGCATCAGCCAAACAGCAGGTATCTGAATCTGATTCTTGCTGGTCTTGCACTTGCAACCAGGCAACTACAGACAGATATACAAAAGCATTTTCCCTGAACTTCAATCTAGCACAGAATAATTCTTGCCCTGGAGTTGCTTATCACCCTGACACAGCCTGAGTTGTGGCCTCAAGGAGTATCTAGAGGTTCTACAGAAGAGGGACACAAAGAGCAATGGTGAGGAAGAGGATCAAACAATCCTCTCTCTGTTCCACTTCTACTTATGTGTTTAAAAAATGTTGGAAGTCAGCTGAACCTACTTGTTATTCAGTTTATCAGTCATCACCTGATTCTCTGTTACCGGTCACAACACTACATCACCTACATTTCTTACCACACTCAAAATACCTTCTCAAATCTATCTCCCAGCATCTGTAACCCATGTGATGTACCCTGATGGTTGAGCAAGTCATGACGTTGAAAGAGTCAAACATGGAGGATGAAAGACAAGGAGAGACTGCGCTTTCTTTCAGTAAGACTTGGCAGAAGAAGATAGTAAAAACCATCCTCTGAAGTTCAGTACCGCTCCGACCTTACTGATTTCTAAACCAACCCCAACAAAGTACCTGTTGAAATAGAGGTACTCATTTAATGTAGGAAAAAAAAAAAACCACCACACTAACACCACTACAACAAAAGAACAGGAGATCTGTACTTTACCCTTTCCAATCCAGACTGCCCTTCCCTACCACTCTGGATGGGCTGCTTCCCTTTTGTGTCAGGATACCCCAGATCCCATGGTGCTTTATTCTTTAACGGTCACGTGTTCCCCTGATTATCTCCTGTTGACAAAATAAAAGTGAGTACCTGCACTGTGAAAAGCCATGTTAGAGAGCACGTTTAGCATCTCACCTCTCCAAATTCAGTTCTGTACGTTCATCTCTGGTGCACCTGAGGCCTTCCATGAATACAAAATGACAGCAGAAGACACCTAACAGCTTGGACTTTCAGCTTCTCCCAAGTATCAAACCGGATTCAGTGCACTCCTTAAAATTTAATGTCAGCATGAAAAAACATTACACAGGAGAAGCTGTGCTCTATTATGCTGGAAACTTTTGCCTTCAATTATGCTAACTACCACAGTGAAAACATGCAATTAGTAACACATCCTATAGATACTGTTAAGCAATGTGTGGCAGTGAAAAGAGTTCAGTTAGAGAGAGTAGCCCACAGCAATGAAGACTGCAGGGAAAAAAATGCACCTCCACCTCAGCAACCTTTAAGGTCACTGGACAGGCTTTTCTGCAAGAAACATGGTGGAAAACAACTGGGACTGCTCCCAGTGGACAGTGTATATTCCACAGCAAGAGCTGGTTTTACCAGCTCCACTTTGCAGGCACACTCAACCCCACAGTAGGGACAGTTACCACGACGAGCTGTTCACACAGAGAAGTCTTAACCCAGCTTCAGCCTCAAAATCTAAACGGAAACCCCAGAACCCTAACTAGCCTGGGGTGCAGAGACAGCATGTTCCTTAAACAAAAAAATAAAGACAGACTACTTTACAAAAAAAACTTTTAAAAAACTCCCAACAAGACCTGTAACATCCTCAGCTGTGCTTGGGAATCACACAAATAACATCATTGATGTTTTGAAATCTTTCCTTCTCATTTTACACTTCAGACTGTAAACCTCCAAGATTTCCCAGAGACACCAGCAGCGTGCCAAGCACTGCCAAAGAGAAGCAGCACCTTCCCAGCAGAACCTCAGTGAAGCAAGAGCTGGTTCCACACACACATAAGATGCCACTGATCCTGGTGCACAGAAATGCTTGGATATATTTTTGCAGGATTTTGTAAGGACGAAGAGTTGTGTAGTATCTTCTAGTCATAATATTTCGTATTATACAAGGGCTCCTCAAACTCGCCTTTTTTCCTTTATTATAAGGGTGCTCTCATGAGCTGCTTAAGTGATCAAACAAGCACTAAAGACTGCAAGCAAACAGCCCACAGCATGAACAAGCAATGCCCACTTCAGAGAAGCAAGACATTCACTTATCCCTGATGGATTATGAATCACTTTACACTTACAGAACGCTTACTTAAAATATTTAACATTACAGTACATCGGTTTTATTCCCCCCATCATACAGACAGTTGGAGACTCAAGTACGACATTTCACGTCACTTGCTATGGCAGCTGACATCATCAAATTCTATGACCAACGTGTCCAACCCATGGTCACTAACACATAGTGCCGCTCTCATGTTGCTCACGAGATGGGCAGAGGGGCTGGTTTGCCTGACAGAAGCACCACGCTGTCACACTAACGTGTAAATGCCAAGGAAGACAGCCCACAGCAGCAAGGAGCAGCAAGCCAGCGGGGCCTGTGCTGTTGACACCCTTGCTTTGCTCTAGGAAACATCAAACACTCCACCAGAAGAGTGGTAGGACCCTGTAGAACCATTTATCTTGCTTTTCTTTCCCTGAGTTCCATGAGTCTTACAGCCAGACATATATTTGAGCTGCCATTCTTAGGGTCCAAGACACACGGGAAGTGCTCATTTACAAGGTACTAATCTGCATGTCTCTTATCTGCCTATCTTTGGACATCCAAATACCTCATTCTCCTTTTCTTAATTCCATTTTCTTCCTGCTGCCAGCAATGGTCTCAGGCTGCATGCCAACAACAGTTGTGCCAGGGATGATGTTAACCCACTTCAGCCCACACCAAGACACCTCTGTGAGGAGTGCTCCTTTAATTAAAGCACCAATGAATTAATGAACCAAATGAACATGGACCAATTCATGTTCTTATGAGAGCCCCTCATGTCAGTTCACATTGACACTACACTCAAATTAGCAAATCAGTCAGCAAAATTGAAGGCAAGAGAAAACTACTGAAAGAAGGGGAAGCAGTTTTGGGTTGGGCTATTTTTGTTTGTGGGTTGTTTTGTTTTTGTTTTAACAGACATTTAATGCACCTGATCAACCAACCATGCAGAGAGAAGGTTCTTCTGCTCCAGGTAGTGGCTGCAAACAGTTAATTAACTTACCTAGTACCAGGCAGAGATTTATAAGACCTTGGTTCCATGCTCAGCTCAGCTGAAAACTCAATGTGAAGTTATTTAATCCACAACATACCCTGTTTCCATGTATAAGAAGTGAGGCTTTTACTGTCCTACTTCCACAAGAATTTACTAAGGATAAAAACCTATCAATAAATCCAAGTCTCTTATAACAGCCTGCTGTTCCTAAGAACCTGGGTGGACACCTGGACAGACAAGGACTGGTGCAACATCTTCACACGAAAGCAATGACTGCCTATCTTTTAAGGCAATCAGAAGGGGCTGCTTCAGGGCAGCGAAGTTCTACTCAGAAACAAGATGAGCCTTTTGGCTAAATTAAACAACCAATCAGAAAGACAAGCAAAACACCTTCCTAACAAACAGCAACGGGAACTCAAATTGTAGGAGGCCTCACTAGCCCACCAAAGTATCGAGGGGCAGAGAAGCAGCTGGGAAGTGTCCCCAGCTCTCAGGAAAAGGCTGAAGTGTAGAGTTGCAATGGGGCTCTGCTGCAACAACCACAAAGTACAGCCCTTCCTCCCCTGCAACACTTGATGTCATCCACTGCAAAATAGGGTCCCTTAGTTTCTGTTAAGGGTTTACTCACGTAACCGAGCAGCACCAGAGGGGCACAACACCTCCCAGGCTTGGGACACGCCATCTGCCCAATGCTGGTAAGAACTGGGGAGCCTCTGTTCAGCCACTTGCAGCCACTGGTCCCCCAAGACCATCTGACCATGTGTTGGACCAACCAGTCCAGCAGACAGGACGAAGGATCAAGAGCAAGAAACCCCACATTCTGTTTCCCCAGCTTCAGTAATAAGGACCTTCCTGCTCACACAATAGCTCTTTATTAAAGCCACGAGTGGGCAGTTTTCTATAATGAGTGCCATTTCAAAGAGGATATGCTAACCAGAAACAAGATGCTCTTGTTCCAGAGAAAGAATTTCTGCACATTTAATTAATCAGAAACAACTACTGTGCTTACATCCTACCTTAATCTGCATTCACTTCAAGCATAAACAAGACCCAGCTCTCCAAATTAGAAGAGGCAAACATGGCAAGCATTTCTGGACATCAATTTCTTGAAAATACTTGCCCAGCTCGCCACAGGGATGTTATGAGTCTAAACTAGTCTGTAATATGCACCTAGATCTCCAGATAAAAGCTGCTTCAGAAGTTATATTAAAAATATTAACCAGCAACTTTAATAACCATCCAGACCAACTCAAATCTTCCTAAAGGATCTTCTTTTCCATTGTGAATTTTAACTATGTACATTTCTTGCTTATTCTTTTATTTGGTAATTTTCAAAGCTAAACAAATTAGAGACTGCCATGATGTCCTTAGCTTTTACATATACAGCAGCACACAGCACATACCACAGCATGCTCAAATGCATTAACAACATCAAAATCTCTGACACCCACCAGCAGTAAATGACCAAGACCGTAAGTTCTGAAACAGCGAGGTGTACAAACACTGTGAATTATAGCAATCATGACTACGGGTTTTTTTGGTATATAATTCAAATTACTTTGATCTATATACACACTTATCTTTGTTTCATTAAAAGAAAAAAATAATCAAAGAAAAAAGAAATCAGAGAAAATAAGAATGGCATGTTTGTACAAGACATCTACTTTCTTGCCAACATAATTTCTACTGCTATCGGTTGTCAAGTGGATTAACAGTTACTATATATGCACTTTTCCTACCATTGCTGTCTGAGGGCCATGCCTGTTGTAAATAACCACCATCCAGAGCCCTTGTATTTTATCTTTAATCATGTATATTACCCTTTTTATAAAATATTATTTGCTTAAACACTGAAGTATTTCAAGTTTGTTCCCTTTTGTGAGAAAGCAAATTAAGTGAAATCTTGGCGGAGGAAAGGGACCTTTAATAAACATCTGATTTGCTGCTGGATGGTATTTCAGATTATGTTTAAAATACATCATGTTTTGCTGACACCTCCCTGCACAGTTGCTGGTATAAAGCCCAGTGAGAGAGTGACTATGGCAACAGCAATAGGATATTTATATATCTATGTAATAAGTGTGCACGTGTGTGCTTGCATATATGCACATATACACTCACAAACACATGCACAACCTTTAACGGGCTAAGATGAACCTCGAGATTTTCTCTGCTCTCATTTTCACAAGGACAGGTAACCATTTCTAAACAAAAGGACTGAGGTGATAGCACCCAAGTTATATACGATGAAAATCTTCCAAGAGAGAAGTCTAGAAACCTATCAACCTTTATAGGGCGCACGCAAACACATTCTCACTTCAGAATGCTTTAGCTACAACCAAAAAGAAACCCAAACATCATCAGGCACAAACTCAGTGACAGCAGCAAAATAAGAGGCACTTCATTGTCAGTTTGGTTTTCTGTTGAGGTTGGGTTTGGGTTTTTTTTTTATGGTACTTTTTACCCACAGCATTAGAGCCTCACTGGAGCACACATGTTATTTTAAATGAGATCCAGCCCCTCTTCCCCTTCAGATAGTCCTATGCCTCCTCCTCTTCAAACACCAATTTGCAGAAGTTCCTTTAGTCTGAAAATTAAATAGCTACACACTGAGCTCAAATTGTTATTTCTGGTATTAATTTCTGTCTCCTGACAGATCCCGATGCAGGAAATTCATGGTAACTAAGGCTGCTGTTTGCAGCAATAAAGGACTCTCAGCTAGTGGGGGGAGCGGGGAGGGATCAGAATAAAAGGCTAATATACGAAGCCTACGTACACTACAGAATATCTGTGTTGAGTCCAGCAAGCAAAAAGTCTAGCAGATTCAAAGCAGTATTAAGAAGTGTTAATCCTTTTACCTCTGAGCTATTCATGAGCAATATGCAAAGCTGTTCTTATGGCGTCGCGTTTGCAATGCTCCAGTTATGCTTGCATCAGCATTTCCATTGTGAACCCTGCTTTCAGAGATTTTTCACTTTGCCAAGTTTTAGTCTGGAACAATTTTACTACAAGCCTGTGAGATTTTAGTCCAGGATTAGGACTTAAGTCTAGTGAAGAAACATTTGGACAAAATCTGCTTGGCTGTTTTATTTATTAGAGTGCAGAGTTAATCCTTCAAAGTTACTGGACTGGAAAATACTCAAAAATATTTTTTTTTCCAAGCTTCAAAAAAGAAAACAGAACGTTAACTCTCCCCAATCTTATTCCTTGACCCCAAATCTCTACAATCACAGAACAGACGAAGGTTATAGAACACGAAGCGAAAGCAAAATTGAAACATGCCTTCCTTTGTCAAGCTTTTTCTTTCTTTTACAGCTTCAACGCAGGGGCCGGGAAAGGGAAGAAGGCAGCGGCGTTCCACTGTGGGTTGCAGGTGAAAGGTGGACACTTAAACCTCAAACAGCACATTAGCAAGTATAAGACAAACCCACAGCATTTCAAACTCCAGAAATTGCACCACATTCCTAGGCAACATAAATCACAAATGTTAAATATCACTACATAACTTATCAGGTATAAGATGCAAATTCCCAGCTTTGGTGGGCACATGTCCTAACCGGTTATGCTACAAAAATTCACACAAAAATCAACATAGCAGGTATTTTAAGAGATGAGCTCTCTAGACCAGACAGAAAATATTTGCTGTGTCCACACCATTTTTCTAAAGCCACCTGTGTCGTCCCTCAGTTCTCAAACCCTGGAATTTGCTGACCTTTTTCAAGGAGCTCAGATTCACTTAGCTTTCAAGTCTCATGTTCAGGAACATATATGTTAGTTGCATGTCAGAGCATGCATTATCTCCATGTCTGACACTAGTAACACGCAACCACCATGAGTTCTGCAGGTGCTGAGAAGTGTACACAGCCAGGACCAGCAGCCACACTGCCAGCTGTGCCGGTTCTTCATCAGCACTTCTACATCTGTTTCACAATTACTACTGCGTGGCCCAGCGAGCTGAAGCTTCAGGTTCTGCACAACTTGACAACAGGGACAGATGACTGCAAGAAATCCCCCCTTGATGCAGCTGAACAACTGCTGTAGTTCAGGGAAAATCCCTGCTTTTTTAAAACAAAGGCAAAATTTCCAAATAACATCCTTTTGTGAGCTTTCTGGATTAGCATCCACCACAGTATACATATGGGAAATCAGCACTTGGAGCTTCTTTCTGAAATACCCACATGGCATGGTCCTGCATACGTTAAACACATCTACATTCGAGCAGAGACCTAAATGTCTACAGGTAACGTCAAGTTTTCTTCTCCCTTACCAACTCAGTTTCATAGCTATGTTTTCTACACCATACCTAAACCACCCCTCCTACCTGGGCTTTGTATCAGTATATAAACTGCCTATCATAAACTGGCTAAATCATTTCCAGAGGTAAGCCCTTTCCATATGACTGCTTAAACGCAGATTAACTAAGAAACAAATGATGGATAACACATTTTCAATGCTAAACCACAAAATATAATCCTAATTTCAGGTATCACATCCATTCTTCACCTTCTGACCAGACTTTCCATACCAAATACCTACAAAAAACCATTACCAACCTATACTTTATACTGTTTACTTCAACAATATATGCGAGTTTTTTAAAAGGTGACAAATAGAATGGATTTCTCTCCCATTAATAAAACAACCCTGTTTAATTTCTGTCTACTTTTGTGCTTTACAGCTATTTTCCTAAAGAAATGCTATTTCTTATTGATAGCTTGATAGTATTGAGCATTAATTTGCTTCTAAACCTACACTTCACATTTGAATAATAATAATAAAAAAAAAGTAGTTATATGGTTAAAGTATCCAAATAACTTGTATTACCTGTTCATGTCTATGCACATGCACGTACGTGAAAACGCACACGCACTCTCAGCTTTATATCTGACACCGGGCGTAAGTTCCCTTCCTTGTTTACCAACTACGTTTTTTTTCTTTTGACTTGCTCCAGTTGAATTTGGATGGAAACTGAGCTCAAAAGAATGTAACAGTGACTCTTAAAAGATTTAAGTCTTTCAAAGTAAGCGTTCACATGGAATGGAAAAGGTTTATCTGAACATATTTTTCTCTTTTAAATCCATCAGATTTAAACTGAGAATTTATCTACCATACATCAAAACAGTCTCATCTTCTTTCAATAAATTTTTATTCATATAAAGTAGAAAATGAACTTTCCATCTTTTACAAGAAAAATAAATCTTTCAGTTGTTTAACAATGTATGAATGAGGCCATAAATGGAATTTACTAAGTAAACCAGGGCAATGCTGTTTTGTATGCAGATGTAGAGTTGAGCTACAGCTGATTTAACATTTCTAATAACTCTAAATCCAGGTGGTAAACAAACACCTTCCCAAGCTCAGCAATTTCATTTTTTTTAAACTACCGCAAGCAAAACTACAATGCTTGAAAAATAATATTTTAATATTACATTTTCCAGCTTTAATGCCAGGTGTAATTTCCCATGCAGCTAAAGTTTGTCTGAGGTCCATTTAATTTAACTGAAAAACTCATTTTTTTTCCTAGTATAACAAAAATGTGCTAATTTTCACTTATTCTTTCTTGAAAGGCTAAAGTTCAGCTTCCAAGCTTCCCTCGGGCACAGCAGGTCAACACCACTGCATCTTGTGCATCCTCAAGCAGGAGAGCCAATTCCTCCTATTTATCACAACCTTTTCTTTTATCACTTACATTTTTTTGTAACCAAGTGGTGGTTTTTCTTAAAGAAAACCAACTTCCAAAAGGGGGTAACTGCAAACAGCAGAACATTCACAGTCATTTTTAGTGTGTAAGGTCAGCCAGAATGCCCTCAGGGGCTGTATGTCAGGCCAAAGAAACTAGAAGTTTTTAACTCTCAGATACAAAGCTCTGCACTTCAAACTTCATAAACACATACAAAATAAACAAATAAGCCAGCCAACCAACCACACAATAAGACAATTCTGAACCTATACGTTCATTTTAATGCAGAAGTGGAGACCACCATCTCAAGCACTCCTAGTCTTGAACCAGGCAGGCACAAAGACAGAGAGAAAAACCCCTCCCAAAAATACAGCTCCAAAGAAGCATGACAGTAACGACTGAGCCCATGATGTGGTTTGAAGAATGGCTGAAGGACTAAAATAGTTAGCTATGCTACATGCTGGCAAATATGTTCAGTACATTGCCACAGGGATTAGAATTTTGTTTGGCTGTATTAAGTATCTTATTTAATATAAACATGGGAATAAACTTTGCAACTACATTTTCTGAGAGAGTTTACAAAATGGAAAGCTACCATCAGAGACTATGAGAAGAAGGGAAAGGGAAAGGGAAAGGGAAAGGGAAAGGGAAAGGGAAAGGGAAAGGGAAAGGGAAAGGGAAAGGGAAA
>JAAGNO010004929.1:53718-65219 GCA_033439905.1 Ceryle rudis
GAAAGGGAAAGGGAAAGGGAAAGGGAAAGGGAAAGGGAAAGGGAAAGGGAAAGGGAAAGGGAAAGGGAAAGGGAAAAAAAGGAAAGAAGAAAATCCATTTCAACCTGGAAAAACACAAGCAGTAAAAAAATAATCCAACAAATGTATCCAGTAAGAGGCAGTAACCCAGAAAGCAGCAGAACCAAGACAGATGATTCAAATGAGAATTGCAATGAAATATACGAGTAAGAGAGATCACAGCACTTAACTATCAAATGAAATCTGAGCTACAAAAGACAAAGGCAGTTTTACCCAATTACAAAGGAATAAAAATTGTAAACTCAGAAGAAGTTTGGTATGTTTAAGGAAAGAATTTAATATAGAAACTGAGTGGGCATGACTGGTAGGGAGAGCACTGGTATTCATCACCAGCCTTCAGGACTGGGTGACGGAGAGGACAAAACATTCCGGGACCAAACAACAGCACACTCAAGAGTACAGACACCACACTCAGAAGGGCTTCAGTTAGATTGGCTTCTTGTTGACTAACATATACACACAAAAATTTAGGCAGCAAGAGGCCACAATGCATGGCACTTAACACAGCTATGAGAGATCTCCCAAGAAGGGAAACTGTCCTGAAGCGGCTTCCTAACAACAAGAACAAGCTACCAGTGATGCAAGAAAATAAAAGTTTTGGTGCCAAATAATTATATGGATTTGGCACACAGGTGAACTAGGAACTACCATTCAAGGTGGCCATCCAAGTCCTGGAGATTCATTCCAGGAACAAAAGCCACATGGCATTAAAAGCAGAATAAGGTCAAGTGGAAGAAAGGATGAAAAGTGTGGAGGTGGAAGAAATGATCAAGAGTGTAGAACAATCTTGTGACATCTACAACATAAACCAGGAGTTTAGTAAGTCCAGGCCTTCTCAAAGGCAAGGATACAAGAAGCAAGCTCCAGGGAGACTATGGCAATATCTGCATCTCCATAAGCCTTTGCACTGGGGAAGGGGAGGAAGACACCCTAACAAGAATTACGCAGCCAGTTACAGCCTGCAGGGAAAGATAAGCACAGTATAAAAGCCAAACAAGCTAATGCTCTGTGGCCATTACAAGGATAGGCTGGACCATTAATAAATGATGAAGGAATAAGAATTAAGTAGCTTGCTACACTGACCACCTTTTAAAATCTAAAGCAGAAAATAAAGGAAAATCTGAACAATTAGAATGTAATTATGAACTTATAAAACATTCATGTGTATATGCACACACATATATACACTCACACAGATACTTAGCTGTGACAAGTATGAGCTGCACTACAAAGAAACTCAACATTTCAGACACCTACAGTGAGAACCATGCACAATCAAACACAGAGAAATCAAAACTATGACGGACAGCTTTTCTCAGCAAGCACTGCTGGCAATGCCCACTGCTGCAGTTCCGTGCTCTTCTCTGTATTACCTCACTAAAGTACCAACTGATAGCCATTAAAAATGGGTATTAATAATTGCAAGTAAAAGCCTTAGGAAATGTAGACATACATATCAGAGCCACTCCATATCATCATTTATTCCAAGGCGTTGAGCCAGCGGAGACAAATTAGCAAACAAGGTTAGTGTAGCCACTAACTCCTTTATGACAGGGAGTATCTATAGATGGAAGACATGCCTAGACCTCAACTTCACAGAAGAAAAACACACAGAAATTATCATCATATAAGCAAGTAAATTTTACTTCTCCTAAAAGAGCAGCTTTATTCAGATAGGAGGAATGAGCCCCTAAGACTCCTGGAAGATTATTATCTTGAACTGAAATGAGAAGTGGAGTTTATAAAGTATGTGCAAAGTCTGCCGCAGCCCATCACATTTTAGAGAATTGTAGTTTGTTGATAGCAAGCACACAGCAGATAAAATACACTTCAACGTCAGTAAACCATTTGACTGTATCAAATAATACAGTTTTAAAATTATTTAAGAAAGCAGTTTTGATGCAGACAGAACACGGCACACACAAAAAATAAACAAAAGAAAATTAGAATCATATACCGAATCTTTGAAAGTATCTCTCAAGGATAAAAGAAATTTTCTTATATATTCACTTACTTCAAAAATCTTAGTTAATGATGCAGAACAGGAGTAAACCGTGTGTTCTTGAAATCTGTGGATGATACTAAATTTAGGAGTTGCAAGCCCCAGCGAGGACAGAGAAAGTTGAGAAGCAGGCAATTAAAAATAAGGTTCTCCTTGGGAAAGTGCAGCGAAGACATCCAACAGGAAAATAATCTCAAAGAAATATTCAGTGGGAGTGACAAACTGAGGAGCCAAGAAATTCTTACAAGGTTTGTAGTGTGATCTGGTAGCAAGAAAGATTAATGAAACCTTGGCTGCACATGCAAAAAAAAAAAAAAAAAAAATGCCACATCAAGCAAGAGAGAAGCAACAGCTAAACATGCCCACTCTGGGTGGCAAGCAATATAGAAAAAATGATCACAGAAGTCTGCAGTATTAAAATGGATGCAAATACCACTGGGATGAGACAAGTCTTATTCTGACTAGTATGTGGTAGTAGGTGGACACATTTAAAAAGGAAGGACAATAAGGTTAAGTGTCTGAAAGCTTCCTTCTAACACCTTTCTAAAGCCCCAGTATTACAACCAGGCTCACGAGAGACTTAAAGGGCCAATTAAGAAGAGTTCACTCCCACAAATGAGATTAGCAGCAGAAAGCTGAAGACATGCTGAAGGGTCTCCCACAGGAAATACCACAGGCTCGTTCTGCAAACACCTCTGCACCAACCTAGCGAGGGGGTGATGTATAAATAGTGCAAAGCACCTCTACACCGGGGCCAAACAATGACTCTGGGCAGCTCTCAAGTTGTCTGAAGGTCATTAATTGCTCAGAAAATTATTAGGTAAATACTTATTTTCTTTCAAGCATAGTTTTCATAATAGAAATGTACTAAGGAAGAGGAAGGTAAACCTCCTCCTGTTTGCAGAACACACTAGCAGTAAACAAAGAAAAGAAGTAACAAATTTTAACACTGTGTGTATGCTATTTTTTCCAGGTTTTTTTTTTTTTTAATTAACTCTGGTATCGTAGCACTGTGTGTATTTCTACCTCACTAACACCAGCAAAGCAAGGAAACACAAGTTTAGTGGTATTGCACCTCCCGGCGGGTGGGTGGCTGGCTTTGAAGTTCACTCATCACTGGGATGGAAGCTGAAAAACCAAGCAGACACAAAACCTTCTCCTCCTACAGTGTCAAGGATCTGTCCTCTCCATGCAAAATGCACATTTTTACCTGGACAGCACGAACGCCAATACATATCAATAAACATGAATGCCAAAGAACTGCTCAAAACAGAAGAGCACTATTCTGGCACTTCGTGTCAGGCACAACACCAGACACCACATCTACCCAGGTGTAAACCTCAGGGCAAGAGTGCTCTTTTTCTTTGGTTGCTGTAGCATACCAAGGTTAGTCAAGTTTTTTAAAGGAAAACTGTAGAGTGTAACTGAAAGTCAGACTATCTGGGCTGCTGTGTCTGCTTTGTTTTCCCATTCCTTTCTGCACTGCCTGACTAGCCAGCCCATGTACAGCCAGCCTGTCTCCCCGCAGCACGGATCATTTCACCAGCATGCATTATTCAGAGATAACACTGCAAGTGCTTGTAGGCACGGTGAGTTTAGAACTCGCTAACACCAGAACTTTTACCTAACTTGCCAAGTTATGTTTATTGAACGCTCCTGTTGCGACACCACAGACGTCGTGCCATCAGTTTGACACAAACAGTGCCACAATCCAGTGATCTTGTGGCTGGTGATTTTCTCCAATACAAGATGGTTTTCAGGTTACTTCTGCACAGGAGGGAGAAAAGGAGAGAACATAAGGGTGGCAACTTTCCCAGAAATATTCCAGTTTTCACTGAGAATTAGTTTAGACACTGGTTCTAAATATATTCTGCAGATTAGACCCAAGATTTTAAAGAACGATGTATTTTCCCCTAACAACACACCCACTTAAAGACCCTTTTGCTGTCATTCAATCACAAAAATCACTTTGTTTTTTTGTTTGCTTGTTTGTTAATATTTTCATCCAACATTTTTAATAATAACTGCAGGTCAGGTAAATCTGTACAGCTCCATTTTGTCAGGCGTGGACCAGCAACACCAATTATCTGATACGTAGGTTTTCAAGATGGATGTAACGATGTATCAGCCACACAAATTTCAAGTCCTCCGTTTTCTCCTGTCCCTTCTGTTCAATCATAATTGCTCCAACAGCTTTTGTCAGGGTGACTGCAACCTCCGTTCTGCCTGGCACATCGAGTTTTTGCCACCACATTTCCCAAGGTTAAACTCCAAGGTTTAAAAACAGTTTTTTCCTCTAAGATGACCTTCGGTAATCGTCCCAGTTCTGAGAAATGAATGAAGTGTTCCCAAAACAAAGAATATTTTAGTAGTAAGTTGTAGCTAAAAAGAACCTACGTGACCTGCTTTAGAGACAGGGACTGCTAAAAATACTGCTGGCTGGGCAAGACTTTTGGGCAGACTTTTGGGACCATGGTAATTAGGTAATTCCTCATGGATTAAAAATATACAAGTCTTTTGCTTACCATTTAAAATGGTTTTGTTCAGCTGTGTAAAGTTACCAAGTAAGGGTAGACAGACCTTTTAATACAGTAGTTAACCCAAGATACAGGATTGATTTTAAGGGACCTGAGCTAACGTCCACAGATGTCAAGGGGAACCTCTGTACCAAGTCAGCAGAAATCACACCAGATACCTGTATTAATCCAAATATTAAAATCCATTACAGTTGTACCTTCAGATAAAATGCCTGTCAAAGAGAACACAATCTTCCAGTTTCCCACAGGAAGGCTGTGTCCTCTAACTAATTTTCACTTGCATGGTGGTCTATGAAGTGCACTTTGCCCACCTTACACAGGTGCACAGGAAGTCCAGCCTCAGGGGATGCTACAGGCAAGGCAGGATCAGCCTTGATGCCCATGCAGCCACCACCAATCTACTACAGAGACACTGGGGAGCTCAGGGGGGAAGATGCAAGAACCTCCAACAGAGAAAATACTGTCTAGTTCAGGTTAAGCATCAACCTAGTCATTTAACAGTTAGGAATTACTAAAAAAAAAAAAAAAAAAGTAGTGAAGTAGGACACTCTGCTTCTTCTTTAAATATTTTCACAAATCCCAATACCCACATAAATATCTCCATTACCTGTGTAAATACCTAACTCTCTTCTGCACTTCAAAAACTGACCTCCCACCAAAACACCTTCTACATTCTTCCTGCACACACAATGTAAAAAGGGGTTTCATTTTTCATTTCACTCATCTTTAACTGACTAATTTCCAAGTGTTCAGATTTCCTTTCTACCTCATGACACAAGAACAGTGTCCTGACCTAGATTCCCTAAATTTATTACATTCTAGACTTCTTACGCCCCTTCTGATTTGCCTTTTTTTGAACAGTTCAGTTTCTTGCCATCTCAAATCTTCCCAGTCACAGATGATCACTGTCCACAGATGATCACTGTCCACCTTTCCTGCAGGTCTTCTAAAAAAATCCTTATAAAAAGCTCCTAAGTAAAATTCAAATAGTGTTTTATTTACTTACAGACTATTGCTGGAATTTGAGACCTGAACAGTTTCTGCCTCAACAAGAAGTATTTTGGCTAATTTGGAGGTATATCAAATTATTTTTTTTTATTACCTTAAAAATGAGTAACATTGATTGAATTACCCTGAGTCAGTCTTCTGTATTGATAAGATCCCAAAGTTACCCAGGAAGCAGTTTCAGATAGATTAAACCACTCCACGTGGCTTAAGACCTTGCTCATGCTGTTGCTTGCAACGTGTATTTGCAAGCATTTCAAGCACCATAAACATTGCGCATCATGCTGTGAATGAGTCAAATGCTGTTTTCCAGGCTAAAATAAAGAAAGACACAATGGGGTAATGTTTCACTTCCCGCAGCAGTTTTTGCAGCAAATCATTAGCACCTACAAATAGTCTTGGAATGAGCAACAGAGGTGGAAAGGGGCAGCAATAAAACTGTGTGCAAGCACTGCAGCTGCAGCTCCACCGACCAGGGAAACGGAGCATACCTGATGGAGAACCGGTGAGCAAGAACGTAACTACGGACCCAAGGTACCAAACACGTAGCCCACAATTACACTCACAAGCTGGGCAACCACAAAGCACTCGAGAGGAGACGTCCTTAGGTTCACCATCACTGTTTCTGCATGGGCACAGGCACGGTGTGAGGGGCTGGGATGGAGGACAAACACACACAGGGTCTGCACATCTTCAGGGACTCCACTTGCCACAGCAAGTAACCTCTGTTCACACCTTTAAGCAGAAGTCTAAGTGTCCATTTGAAGTATGGGTGCCTGCAAGCAGAGCAACATGCACATCCAACTCCAAGGGCTGCAGAAGTTGTGCATTATAAAGATTTAGCACAGCCCTGCTGAGCACAGCCTCCTGCCAAGGCACTCTGCTAGCAGCCCCGTGCCGGAGATGGAGCAAGTGGAGCTCTAACTGGCTGCTCTTCAGCATCATGAGAAACACCCCTGCAAGAACAACAGGTGGATAATGCCCTCCCAACCACATCACTTGGGTTGCTGCTTCCCAACACAACCCCTATGCACTTGCTGCTGTCCATTGCAAGATCTGCTGAGTATCACCGCACTGGAGCATTATGCCACCAGGACAACCAACCTTGAGGTTCACCCCCAGGGTCTGGTTGCCCGGCCAAGCGAAGCCCTCATGACATCTTGGGTACACCAGGCAGATTCTGCTGTGAAGCACAAGCTCAACAAAGGAAAACAGGTCCATCAGCCTGTTCCAACAAAACTCAGTCCTGGCCTTGAGAAGAGAGAGGTTTGAGACAACTCCTACCATGGAAAAAAGACTGACTCTCCTCCAGGCACAGACCTCTCCTAGGCTCCCAGCTAAGAAGTTTGCTGCTTGAGGCCACAATGTCCATAGGGTAACCCTGAGCACAGCACTTCAGAGAGAGACAGCATGACCACGTCATGCCCCACCAGCATAAAAGGGGGAACACCTTTAGGCACATCCCATGGGACCTGAGGACAACAGGGCAGGCACAGCCCCACAGGCAGAGTACTGGTAGGCTGACAACCACCGCCAGGCAAACTCACCACGCTCAAGGAAATATGCCAGTTTCCTCCATGCACCCCAGGAAAAAAGGGACTGAAGACTGTTAAACATGTCTGGAAAACATCAAAAAATATCACAACTGAAGAACAAACATCTCATCAGAAATCTGTTCAAATCTGCCCTCAAAAAAATGCAGGTAAAAGCTTGGATTTAATAGTTATTACTGGCAGTGTACCAAGAAGTAAATAAAGGCTACTGGGCAGCATGGAATAAATGACTATTGCAAATCACTCATTACGAACCACTTCCCAAGATGAAGAAATGATCCAGTGCAAACCCCCGGTAAAAAAAAAAAAAATCAAGCTGAGGAGCCATGACTGGTGCTCAAGCATGCCACGACTCGCCCAAGCATGCCATGACTCCAGGCCATACCCCCTACAAAAAGTAACTCCCAAAAGCATGGTCGTGGGAGAAGTTTAGGGAGCAACTTCTCAAAATAAAGTTGTTACCGTTACATTATAACCCACCCCCTTCACTGGAATGTTTCAGTTTTTAAAAGCTTTCGTGACTACGACCAAAATAACTTTTTAAATGTACATCAAGGGGGTTTTTTATCTTTTTTTTTTTTTTTTTTTTTTTTTTTTACTTTTCACCACTCTAAATGTTATTTCCATTTATGTAGCCTGTTTTACCTACCTTAATATCCAAAATCCTAACACATGCACTCTGAGAACTAAACAAAATGTGCTACATTTCTACAGTCATCTTCTGCCACCAGTCCTGCCTATATTCATGATGTTTTCAAAATCCATCATGAAAGTTACATATGTTTCTCTCATAACAGAACATTTTCCTCCATAGAATATGCACCAACAGAATTGATTTTTAAAGAGGAAATCAGATTAGTATCTCAAACAACATTTTAGTAAAGGTTTTAAAAGCTAGGCCACCAGCAAAAGAAGTTGAGGAAAATAAGTGAATTATTTAATAGCATCACTCCAGAAGGAGCTCTACTGAATAGAGAAGCTATTAATGATCTTCAGGTAGTTAGACACCCTGAACTAACCCTCTTTTAAAAATGAATTGTACAGCTTTCTGGAAGAAACAAAATGTAATTGTGAGAATCTAAACCACTACAGAAGTGTTGAAAAGTAGGCCGCGAATTCACAGAGCCTTGCAGAAGCAGGGAAATCTTCTAGTCCCATATAAAGTGCTGCTGACCTGCCCGTACCAAAATGATAATGGAAAAAAAAGTCTACGTGACATTTTACTGGCCTGTCCATGAAAGAAAAAATTATTTTGACATGTAGCACTAGATAGAAGCAGTAGAGCAAATCTCTTTTGAAATAGGTACAGCAGAAAGATCTACCTAGAAAGATGAAGATGTTTGCAGAATAGTTGGAAGTCATTAATATTGTATTATATTTTTTAGGAGTAAACACATTTTTTCCATCAATCTCAAGTGTTAGTTCTCTTAGAAGAATTCATACACAACTCTTTACTCTCTGCCGTTGTTGCTCATAGATGTCTATGTCCCTTCAGCCAAAATCAGAGCTATTTTCATTTTGTATAGTGGCCTTTTTTTGCTCCTTATCCTATAAAAATAAAAAGCCCCGAAGATCAATCACAGCTTCTCACAGTCTTCTGGGGGCTGTGATGGCGAAAGGAGGAGGCATAAGGCAGGATCTGTCTGGTTTTAAAGCAAATGGGCACATTTGCAAACGCTGCTCTTTTGCACACACTAGTAACGCATTACGTTAAGACCTCGATCAGCATTGCGTACACAACAGCGCTCATCCTAACAGAGCAGAAAACAATCTGCTTGCCCAGAGGCAGAAGAACTAGCTTTTTGCTGTTCCCCGGGCAAGCAACATCTCCACGCTGTCACCCACAAACGCGAAGGAAAAAAGCTCTGCTCCAGATCTAATGCCCAACACCTTCCCTTTCTGAAGTCACTTTCCAACCCTACACAGCTCCTGCCCACCTGCACACCTCAGTGCCTCTTCATCCCCGAGCACCCCCAGGTTACAGGGGCAGGTAACAGCACCGCTCGTGCAGTTCAGATGGCGAGGAGAGTCGCGGTCCGTCCCACGCTGTGGCGGGTGGCTCCACACCCACAGCAGCAGCAGTCTGGTTCTGCAAGGGAGGTTTCCACCGCTGCAGAAAGGACTGCTCGTGCCTGTTCGGGCACTGCTGCCATTTACCCGATGCTGGCAGGGAGCCCTACTGGAGCACCATTTGCGATCAACTTCAGCTTGCTAAAAAACTGCAAAGACTGCAGCAGAATTTGATAGTTTTCTTTTGCACTTCTGAGCTGTAGTCTTCCCAAAGTTGCTGTAACAACCATGAAAGTCAGCATAAGCAAGGGGAGTCTGTGCAGCTGGGAGATGGGTGGGCTGCGCCCCGAGATATCCAAGTTATCTCAGGGCTCACTAGTGATCAAAGGAGGATGCCTCAGAAGGGCTGCACAGTCCCATCCCCTTGGGCATTTGCTACACCTATGAACTGCTTTAGCCCATTAACCAGCTCTTCAGCTCTTCTCAGTTATTTTTCTGCTACTTCAATGCAACGGCCCAGCACAAAAACAGTGTAAGGTAAGCTACAGCAACTGGGAATGGGCAAACAGCAACTCCCCACTCCTCACTTTCAGCTTTTGCCAGCTACAGCTTATCTACTCATTGGTCTTGCTCAAGAAAGTGAAGTTCCACAGAAAAGGCTTTCCTGCAGAAGGCTTGCCCTCTGTTAATCAAACCAGGGACACAAAGTTCATGGCAAAGCACAGGACACAGGCGTAAAAATGGATGTGCTGGGTCACACCACATGCCCTCTAGTCTAATACCCTGCCTTCGACACAGCCTGTAAGCCCAGAGCTAGAAAAGAGCAAGTACATAGGGAGCACATCTGCACTCCCCACCAAGGACCTTTGTAGTCTTCAGTACTTCCACTGGTAGGGATTTCCTTAGACTGTCATGATTTCTTCACCGAGTAGTCCCCAGAAGACCTTTTCCAGGAGTTGCACAGGCTTTCTTTCTACCCCTGTGTGAAGAACCACTTCCTCCTGCCAGGGTCTGAACCTGGCTCCTACAAAGTTTAGTTGACTTTCCCTTGCTCTCACACTGGGAGATATAAGAGCCAAACCCTCTACAAGCTACTCACGATTTCACAGACCTCTGTCACATCCTTCTTCAACCATCCTTTTCCCAGTCTCTTGTCACATGGAAGCTATTCCAGATCTCCAATGACTTGTGTTGTGTTTCTCCACACTTCTAGCTGCTTTACATTCTTCTTGAGGTGAAAGTAAGGGCAGGTGAAACAGTATCTAACATACAGACAAATCATGGATTTAGACATGGTGTAATGTTCTCTATCTTATTCTTTACTCTTTCCATACCATTTCATAAGAATCGATATGATTTCCTCAATCACTACTATGCAGAGCTGATGGTTTGATGGAACTACTACTGGTCTCAAGATCCCACCCCAAGGGGTGACAGTCAACCTGGAGAACATCACTTTGCAAAAACTTCCATTCCCTGCTACCAAGGCATTCCATCTCACATTTGTCTACACTGAATGCAGGTATCACACATTTATCCTTTGAAGCAGTATCAGGGACCTAGAAAATATGTCACAAATTATTTGAGGCAACAAGCCAGCAATAATAAGAACTCCTGTACTTGGATAAAAAGCTGCTGAAGCACTCAACCGCAGAGCGCGCGTAGGATAGAGCAGTCCTACAAATGGAACCGCACACGTAACAAGGAGTTCCTCAGGGCTTTGATCCTTCAGCTATTTGAAACCACACAAAAGTTGAATGGAAAAGGTACAAGATCCCAAAGGAAACAGATTCTCCATTTCTCCACAGCAAGCTTCTAAAGTTCACTTTTTATGACCACCTTCACCAAAATAAATAAATCACTTCTAAGTTAAAAAAAAAAGTAAACCAAGGCATTTCCACTCAATTCCTTTCATGTCTTTCCACCGCCTCGTCTACAGTCACATGCTCAGTCCTGACCTTTCCAGATTCTCCTCTCTGCCTCGCCACACTTATTCAGACTATCAAATTCATTTAGTGAAACCATCCTATCCTTTCACACTTGACTCTTTTCACAGACAAGCAGTTCATTTTCATGCAGTCCCACTTTTAACTTCAAAAGGTTGCTTTGTATCTCAGCTTCTGATGTCCCTTGTTTAAAACACTTTCAAATAAGGATCTGAAAAGCGTTGTAGCTGGGAACTCTCAGCGTCTTCTCTGTCCCTCTAAAAAAAAAAAAAAAAAAAAAAAAAAGGAAAAAAAAAAAAAAAAAAAGAGAGAAAACTGTTAAACAAACAAAAGGGCCACAAACCACCCCCGGATTTTTTTAGCTTGGGAG
>JAAGNO010004930.1:0-15836 GCA_033439905.1 Ceryle rudis
GCATGGAGGTGAGACTGACTGGCCTATAGTTCCCTGGTTCATCCTTCTTTCCCTTTTTGAATATGGGGGTTATATTTCCCAATATATGTCCATATAATTCCCCATATATGTCTGTATAATTAATTGTAGAATAACAACTGTAACTGAAGTGAAATAAGTAGTATTCTTGCAGCAGTAATTTCCTAATGAAGTGGATTAGTTTTTTCAAAAATTGTCTGTTCAGGAAATGATGGTTAAAAAATTGTCCTGCGTATCTTATATAAACATATGTTATGGTTTAACCCCAGACAGCAACTAAGAACCAAGCAGCCACTCACTCCCTCCCTCCCTCTCCTCCCCTCCCAGTGGGGTGGGGAGAATTGGAAAAGAAAAAAGTATATCTTGTGGGATGAGAGAAAGACAGTTTAATGGGTAAAGCAAAAGCTGAGTGCACAAGCAAAGCACAGCAAGGAATTCATTAACTACTTCCCATCAGCTGTCAGGTGTTCAGCCATCTCCAGTAAAGCTGGACTCCATCACTTATAATGGCCACTTGGGAAGGCAAACACCATAACCCCAGATGTCTCTCCCTCACCATCCTCCTTTCCCCAGTTTTATATGCTGAGCATGATGTCATGTGGCACGGAACAGACCTTTGGTCAATTGGGCTCGGTTACCTCAGCTGTGTCCCCTCCAAACTTCTTGTGCACTCCCAGTGAGAAGTCATGTGAGAAACAGAAAAGGCCTTGACTCTGTGCAAATGCTGCTCAGAAATGTCAATAACATCCTTTTTTTTATTAATACTGTTTTCAGCACAAATCCCAAACTTAGCTCCATACCAGCTACTAAGAAGAAATTTATCACAGCCAAAACCAGTGGACCATATTTTGGCACTTTGATTTCAATTTGGAAGAGGGGATGAGGAAAAGAAGAAAAAGTGTTGAACACATATGTGGCTAAACACATCCAGAATTAGCGAGTGGGGATGTAGAGTGCATTACATGGGGCTTGATTGGGTGTTGGAAGGATGGGTAATGAATGGAAATTGATCAGTAATAGTCAGCATTGACTATGGTGTAGTTTTAGAAAAAGAAAGCTTATACCTTTATGTAATATTATTCAGCTGCATGAATTGTGCAAATGTACACAAAATATGCTAGGAGGTAGAATCTAACAGAATAGTTTGAGAAATTATGGTTTAGGTGGCTTCTGTTTGTTGCAAACTCATTTTATTGCCAAATAACCCATGTGTAAAAAGCCTTAGAGCAGTAAAACACGACACAGAATGCTTTCAAGTTTTTCTGATTTCTGATTCCTTTAATGCATATTGTTATGTTCTTTTCAATGTCTGTCTTCCCTTTAAAGTAGGAAAAACTATGAAGGGGTAAAAAGTTACATTGGTAAAAGGAACTTCAACGATCTATGCAGCTTGTCTACATTGAAGTCTTCAGTGGTAAAGCTGATTTCAACAGGGCACTGCTGGTATAAGTCATAGTTTAGCCACAAAAACATGTATGGATTATTTTCCTTGTTATTTTAAGGGTTTTTTGAGTGATTTGAGAGGAAATAGTTATATATGAACTATGTGAATGAAGGAAAAAGAAAAGATTTAACAGCTTAAAGGCAAATCTAAAGGACTTTGAGCTCCATAATCATGTTTTATTTGGGCTGACTTTTTACTGTAAGAGAATGTAGGGTTTGTAGCTTCTTTATATCTGTACTTATTCTAATTCCTCTTAATAAAGTGTCTCAGTAGCTTTGGTATTTTCTTCTGTTACAGCACTTAAAGTCATTTGACACCTTATGTGTATCAGCTCTGATTTCTGTTTCTTTTGGATTTGCTTTTATACTGACTTTTGTTTAATGAAGGAAAATAAAAATTCCAAATCTCTGTAGAAATTCAGTTTTTGACAGTGCGTGAATGTAAATGCACATATTCATTTTAGTACCTACTCATATTAAACTCTACGTGCAATGTTTTACTTTAACAATTATAATTTTAATGACTGTTCCATCAAATTGCATCCATTCTGAACAGATGCTAACATCTTATTATATGTTTGTAGTATGTCACTCTAAAAATAACTAACATGGATGTTATTGAACTACAAACAAGGTATAAAAACAGTAGCCCTTAAATATATTGCTCAGTATAAACAAATAAATTAATAAACAGCTTCACAATGTAGAGTCTTCCTTTGAGACAGCAAACTGCCATCTCGGAAGCACATCAGTTTAGACTACAGAATGTAAGAATTACTCAGCTCATGAAGAAAAATAAACTAAAAGAAAGAGATCAAGAGAGAAAGAAAGAGAACTTCTACTGAACTTCACTGTAAATTAATACAAAAATAATGTACTGTGGTTCTAGTGAGCACACCTATCTGCAGAAACATTGCCTTTAAATCACTATTTTTTTTTTCCTGGAAAATATTGGCTAATCATATGGTTGAAATCTTTACAGGGTAAACAGGAAAAGGAAGGCTGTAACTGTGGATCATGAAAACTGTGATGTCACTTGAGAATCTACCATGTCTCAGAAATAGACATATGGGAATAGAATACGCTCACAATTCTACCTACTTTTGTGAACGACTTCTGCTATTTTAATATATTTCTATTTAAATATTCTGATATCACAAACGCTGTTGAAGCAAGTTAGTTATATATTTCTCCAAACCTTCTACTTTCTATGTGGGCACCTAAGGTTGAAGCCACAAAGTTTGCATCCTGCTTTCTTTGAATTCTAACTGGTATCTATTCTGTCCATACACAAGCCCTCAGGAGTAACAAATTATCTAATTGGATTGATTTTTCTCCTCAAAGTCTTGTCCAAGTGTTAATTCATGGGAGCTATTCAAAGCAAATAATCTATATATAGGTCTTGCCCTTCACTCAAATGCAAGCTTTCAGTTGCATGGAACATGGCTTTTTCTATAACCTGATTATTTACAGGGCTTTATTGTGTTGTGATTAATAATTAAAACAGCAAATCTCCATGAAGTTATTTCTGTATCTGAAAGGATATGTTACAATGTTATCTTGTATGAGGTACAATGAAATAATGTGTAAACCAGGAAATTTTCCTTATCCGCATTCTCATTTATTTCTCTTTCTTTTAGAAAAGAAACTAATGCATACCAGTTTACTGGGATGAGTTACCCTACTAAACTTGCAATCCAAATTAAGTGTATTTCTATATTTTCTCCATCTTCACATTTTTCAATCATCACAAAAATCCAGACCATAAATACATAAAAGATAGAGATTTAGCTATGTAGACAAAGAAATAATAAGAAAGCAAAATGGGGCTGCTTTTTGGAAAAGGCATTATTATAATTAGGGAATTGAAAAAGATCTAGGACCAGGAATACTTCATTCTTTGTTACTGGACGAATCTGAGTCTTCATGTGTCTATAAATCCACAGAAGAGAATTTCCTTACAGAAGAGAAAACTTACAGCTGTGTCTATGCAATATCTGAATGTCACATCATTGCTTTTCCTGCTTTAATATTCTTTAGAGAAGAGGGGAGGGGACTGTGACCTAAAAAAGGGACTTGAATGCTTGAATACATTAGTATATTTAGGGCATCTTTATTATCTTGTTTGGTTTTGGTTTTGGTTTTGGTTTTGGTTTTGTTAAATATTCAGAATCTGAGCTGGGAAAAAAAAAAAAAAACAAACAAAAAAACAACTTATCTTGACACATATTGTTGTAAGCATTTTAAAAATATCTAAAGAAATGTTCTTACTCCACATCTCAGATGACACACATACTGCAAAGCTATCAGCTTTTCATTACCTTTCCTTCTGTCCTGAAACAGGAGGAAAGAACATGCCTGATTTGCTCAGGGGGCTACAAAATTGAGTAAGGAGGTTTTGTAATATCTACCAAATGTTTGCTTTTCCTCAGTATATGTTCAGGAAGGTAATTAAACCTTCAATCAATGTGAGTCAAATTCATACAGTCTTATTTTTCAAACTGCGTGTTTTCTGATCATATGTGAAAAATTTGGTTTCAGAATAACTCTCAGGCCATCCAAGAAAATATCTTTTATCTTTGGAAGTCTAAATGCTACTGCACAAAAGACAGTGTGAATTGTTATCTCAGACTTCAGTGAAAAAAATTGTCATATGATTATTATTCAAGTAAATCTGATCTGGCCTTAATCACTGAATTGTTGATTTTGACCTGCATAAAATATGCTTAAGACACTTCAGAATTACAGCATGTTACCCTTAATATTAAGGAGTGAAATAGCCATCTTGAGTCAGAATATTAAAGTGTGAATCAAGAATGTAATCTCTTACAAATGGATCTGGGCACAAAGTAGAGCAAACACTATATTTAGGAAATGTACTTATGTATTAATAGTGCATCATTCAGTCTGATGTTCAAGTGTTCACCCTTAGAAATTAGAACATTTTCATTTAGTTCTCTTTAATTTATTCATGAATCTTTAAATGTAGGAGTTTGAAAAAGCTGGCCAGAGCTCAGTCAGTCCATTTCCATTTCCACTATTTCATTGGAAATTGATCACTAGTTGAGATGTTACTTTTGTATATCTCTTCTTGCCACCATAAATCTAATTGTCTATGCAAAGTTACAATCTGAAGATAAGGAGAGAAGGATGTCAATTTTCCTCCCTCTTCCCTTGCTCTTATCTCCCCCCTATCACAGATCAGTTTGGTTTTTTGGTGGCTTAGTACCATTTTCACTGAAGACATGTACGATAGTTTGTCGCTAC
The DNA here is from genome assembly GCA_033439905.1 of Ceryle rudis. Taxonomy (NCBI): domain Eukaryota; kingdom Metazoa; phylum Chordata; class Aves; order Coraciiformes; family Cerylidae; genus Ceryle; species Ceryle rudis. Next base: position 4,729 of record JAAGNO010004930.1, read on the forward strand.
TGTTTTGTACTAGAATTTCTAAGAGCTTCCTTAGAACATAGAAGTCTTCAGGAAATGCAGTCATCAGTTTCTGAAATCAAAAAAGGTCATTTGTTTTCAACTATAAGGTAACAGACTAATTCCTCAGCTGTGCAGGAAACCCAGTGAGAGCATCAGCATCTGCAGTTTAAAACTGGGGTCCTGAGCATTGTGATCTTGGAGCTATATGGCAGTATCTGCCAAAAAAACACATTAAAACATTTCAGTTTTCAGATTGTTCTTGGCCTAAAATTGTTAGTCTGTCAGGGGTGGAGGGCAGTCTCTGACGAGAGCACAGGTACAACCGAGAGTATCTCTGACTGTCCTAAAGAATGTCACTGAGACACAGATACACCTTTAGGCTGGTACAGCCTATATGGTTGGTGATTGCTCTTAATTCTACAACAGTCTGATTTTGCAGTAACCTCCTTTTGTGCAATGAATTCATGTCCTTTCACTGGACTAACTCTGGTAAATCCATGCCTTTTTTTTGTACTGGGGAGTCCAGCACTGGACACAGCACTCCAGATGTGTCTTCTCAGATCTGAGCAGAGGGGGACGATTCCCTCCTCTAAGCTCTTGGCTACACTGCCTAATACAGCCTAGGAGGCAGTTGGTCACTTTTGGTGAGAGGGCTCATTGCTGAGTCATAGCCAGGTTGGAGTCCATCAGGATCCCCAGAGCCCTTCTTTGCATAGCTCTTTCCAGCCACCTCTGTCACTAGCATGTACTAGTGTCTGGGGTTAAATTACTTATGATCAGAGTAGCAGAAATTAACAGAAAGTAGCAATAGCAGAAAAAACTAGTTACATATATCATATACCATGCATTATGAGGAACATGGTTTAGTGGCTTTGTGCGTGAAAGTGACAGCAGCATCTATAGTACCAGATACAGGATACCACCAAATTTATGCTCACAGTGATGGAAGAAGGTATTAAAATGAGGGACAATGCACCCAAAAAGGCTGAGTTACGCAAACTTAGAGTGAAACTGTATTCAGGAAAACATACAGAACAGTTCTAAACAAATTGAACTTCCTAACAGCAAAATGTCATATAATACTGAGAAAAGAAGTTTTCCATTACTCTGGGAAGAGCAGGTTATCTTGAAAACACCAACATAAATGATGTGACAAACAACAGCATGCATATTAATACACTGAACACAAAGCTCAGCTGTAGTCTAAAGAATTATCAATGACAGAGGTGAAGGAAAGATTAATAGTTCTGACATCACTGGAAGAAATAAGTAATCAACTCACCATTCTCTATAAAAAATATATTCAAATATAATCAGAAAAGGATACCAAATTTGACATTTTTACATATGACCCTAGAAATCTAAATAGAAATAATAATAATAAAAAAATATAAAAAGAACTAAATATGGAAGTCATAGCTAAAAAAAAAAAAAAAAAACCCTCATAACCAGGCATTCTGGTTTTCTGTGATTCTGCAGGCTGGCAGTGATTAAAAGATTAAAATATTTAGGAACAGAATTCAGGAGAAAATCCTTCATGAGCTATAATCTCCCGGCTTTAATCTATTAAAAGCAAATGGACAGAAATCCAGTGAAATGCATAAAATATTTTCCATGATGCTATTTAACGTGTCAACTCATAGAAGTTCTTAGATTATGTTTAAGAATTTGTATCATAATGTGTGAACATTATGTTTCTATTGCCTTGCACTCTAAACCTGTCCTAGCAGGGGGCACTGATGTTATACACTATAATGCATTCAAACAGAACAGTGAAAGAGGTCAGATTTGATGCCAGCTGTCTAATCTATCACAATTATCTAATTTTAAAACCTCCTGGCACAAAGTGAAGGAAAATAAATTTTCTATTTACCATTAAATTTCCCACTGAGCATAGCCTGTTGATGAAGAAAACAAACAAAAAGCAATGTAAATGGATAATAACCTGGCACAATTGATCTAGCTAATTAATCATACACTTACCTTCAAGAAAGTGTTATATTACAAAGAACCTTATTTCTTTCTGACTTTTTCAGGTAGATACTTTCTCCCCTCAGCACCAACAGCCAAGGTAAAGATTTGACTTTCAAATGCTGTTTAGAAGAGCTGGTTAAGAGTATGTAAAATATCTATGGTTCAGTTCAAATAGTCATCTTTGCATATCCTGTATTATTTATAACACTGTCCAGAATAGCAGCAGTAGGCTAGTACATATGTGTAAATTCCTTCCACAGTATAGTGTGCTGGGAGGGAGTCAAAGGTTTGCTACAGGAGAAGAATGACTCTCATTTCAGTGGCAATAAAACAGTGAAATGAGAATTAATAATTTCTATCTATAATGTTAATCCAGAATTTTCTTCTGAAGCCACAAACCAGAAAAACTCACAGTGTATTCCCTCAAATTACTTGTAATCATGCACTGGATTTTGTCCTGTCTAAAAATTACATTTTTTAGTTAAATCAGTATGATGTGGTTGTTATTTTCTCACATAAGTATTGATGAATGGTGACATATCTTGATATTTCAAGTATACTCATAGTGTTACACCTCTATGCCACAGTCACATAAAGAAGATGAGAGTATTTTTTACACTTAATCAACATACATACAAAACAATAAAACTTCGGTTAGAAGATACCAAAGAGCCTGGACTTATTTTGACATGTGAGAGTGATGCACATGCTACAATTAATGCAAGCATACTTCAGGTTACCCTTCCCAGACTTTGTTCAAATCACTTAAAAGCATGCTACTTTTCAATATCTCCTTCTTGATCAGGTTTATTAAAATATATCCATATCAATATCAAAATGTCAATTTTCAAACACATTTTTTCACCTTTCTTTCTTTCTAGATTTTACTTTTTTCTCATGTGTATAGTATAGGAACATGACTTAAAAAACTCTTTATGACACAAAATCTTTTGATGCTTCTTTTAATCTTACTCCACTGAAATGACTTGAAAGGATTGTATGGACTAGTTTTCTAGAGTCACATACCTACAGATTCACCCAGTGACTATCCTCGACTGTATATATTACGTAATGCCTTTTGTCAGCCCTCTAGGCTGCCATTTTTATTTACAAGAAAAGACTTAATCATTCTTTTTATTTTTTAACCATATCGTTACTGAAAAAATAAGTTTAAAATTGCCATTTCTGTAGTGTCATTTCACCTCAGAACCTTCTAATCCTTCCAGTATGATTTAGATGTATGACGCATCACCAATCTACTTAGAACATTCCTGTTCCTTCTATTGCATGGTGATAAAGAGCACTGACCCTACTAGATGGTGTTTAGTCAACTTGTAGCCTCTTCCAGATTTAATAGGTAATCCTTCATCCAAAAGCAAATAGCCCTTAAACAGCCTCACATAGATCTGCAAAGTGTTTGTTGTCAGCATTGCTGCATTCCATTTCATTTATGACCTTTTATAGTGAAAAATTGACTTCATATTCTTCTGAAAGTTTGGGCAATAATGGGAGGAGAAACAAGACACAAGATCCTGTGTCACTGTAAAGTGCATTTACTAGTAAGAAATTAAAGGAGGTTTAATGCTTATTTTTCCTGCCAAAATAAATTTAAAATAAAAAGAGGAAAGTCAAGCAACCTTGTTATGTATTAGTCCCATTTATTCATCGCTGAATGTGGTGTAGCTCCAGACTTCTTTTTCACCTTATAGAGAAGTATGTTTGCATGCTCAGTTATAATCTAGGTCATCTAACCTCTAAAGTGATAACAATGGGGAAAACAAAAATAGTTGTATATGTGTTTGCTACTTAATATCCACAGCACAAACTAATTTTTTCATGACCATTGCGAGCTAGATATAACTGTGATACCTCTAATCTTGCCAACAGACTGAAATTGGGGTGAGGCACTTTTTCTCCCTACTGTCTTATATCTAGTGCTTTCAGATTTGAAACTGGTTTTCATGAAAGGGAATATTTCAAACATTCTTCTGTTGTATTCTGATCATTTTTTTCAATAGTAGTGATAATATTCTTGTCTTCTAATAGAAAAATACATCAACAAAAAATATAGGAAGTTATAATAAAGCAAGAAATATTCTTTGTGGTGCAATATATAATTAAAGTGAATGTTAATTCATGAAATTTTGAAATAAGTTTCAGTAGTATATGTGGAAGTCACTTAGAAGATCAGCTACTTATTCACCTATGTTTACCTGTCTAATCTATTATCCATGTTACAATAAGAAAGAACAAATATTTTAGCATGATTTATGACTTTACCTTATTAAACTCTGGAACACATACCTGTATGCTTATGTTTAAATATGAAACAGAAAAAAAGTGCTGAAAATACCTGAATCTTATATTCATGGTTCTAAGCAACGTGCAGTTTAGTAGTTCCAGAGGAACTCATCATCATCAGTAACTCACTTATATTCTAGACTTAATTTTAAAAAAAACCTACAAGATTCTGTAAAAGAAATTTTATGAAATGTACCAAAGAGTAAGGTGCTTCAGCTCTGCTGTCTGTATTACAGGCTGCAGTGAAGATTGTCTCCCATATGTTGCAGTGTACACACTGCTGCCCAAAATCATAACTACTCAACTTGGCTTTACAGGCAGTAGGGCATTCCTGAGGGGTTGAAGAATTAGAAAGAAAAAACGTTAAGAATTTGTGCGGAAAAATACACAGATATGCACACATGCACACTTGCAACATTACTGTCTGGGACAGCTGCTGGGCAGGTCACAGGTCCCTCAAGGGGGCTCTGGGAGCAGGAAAGGGGAGGGAGGGAGAGGTGGACCCCAGAGCTGGCATGCAGCCCAAGTGCACACACTTCAACAACCACAACCCCTGTGATGACAATTTCCTATCTTTCTAACTTCTGTGGGAGGTCTCCTCCTATGGTGATGTGTTTCTGGCCCCCAGCCAATCTGGGCAGCCTACAGCTTATTGCTAGGCTGTTTTTTTTTTTCCTAGGACATGGCAGGTGCCTGCTGCTCAGGTATTTTTTCTCACTTGACTATTGTTTACTTTCTTTGTAATTCTTGAAGCAGTTCTCAAGGCTGGTCTCTTCTTCAGTGACCAGCAACTGACAATTTGTAAGGCTTTTTCCCATATTTTCATGTGCTCATATTTTCAAGATTGTACTATAATCTCACATTTAAATTGTGTATTACAACAAGAAACACCCAGTACTAAACTCTAGTTCATAAAGCCAGTTTTCTAACAAGTTCACTGACCAAGGCTAGAGTATCACACATTTAGCGTACATCAAGTAAGCAAAATTTTAACTCGTGACTTGTTACTAGCAATGACAATACTGTTCTTTCTGGGCCATCATGATGCAACAGTAGATGCTAGGTGACCTTCTTTCCACTAAATGAAGAATTGTGTGGAAATGCTAGCTAAATACCAGTAGAGTAATTTCTGCATTAGCACAGGACTCCTGGTTTGTTAGGTAGTTCAGGTGGTTGAGGTCAGAAATCCCTGCACAGCATTCCATTGTGTGGTAGAGGTATATCTATAGTAATGTGAAAAGAATATCAGATAGCCACTTAGAGATGTTGAGATAACTGCCTGCATGGAATCAAACAGCTATTACTTCCAACTGTGTTACAAAACTGTCACTTTAGTGAAAAAATGAAAACCAGTTTTTGCAGGTAGCTCTGGAATATAATTACACCACTCTATGCTGTGACTGAGCTCATTTTTGGAAGCCAGAAAAGCTATGAGTACACATAATATCATGCTTCTACTTACCTATATATCCACTGTGAATGAGCATACATTATGCATCTTAGATTTCATTAACCCAGTTATAATCACGTGTATATGTTACTTCACAATATAATATTCAATTTCTTTTGTAATTAAACTGGGTAATTGGAGAAAATTATCACCTGTGTTCTCCACTATAGATGATCCCAGAAACCAATCCGAATGTTTTTCCACACATGTTTTTCCATTGCTTGAGATTACCACAGACAGTAAAAGCCAACAGAAAAATAAAAGTGCAACCCTTCTTGTAAGTTCTGGTACTATACTGTATATATATGTATATGTAAGTATACTATACTTACACTGTCTGCTGACTTGTAGCCTTGTTTCCAGTCTTAGGAAAGACTGGCTATATAAATCACAAACATATACTGTACATTTGAGTTATACTTAACTCAAGAGATTTCAGAGTTTACACTCTAGATTTACAATTATGCATAGCTCGTGTCTAAAAGTTGTATTCAACTTTTAACATACCAGAATTTATAAATGAATGTGACAATAATTATTGGTTTGGAACACTAGTTTTCTTATCTCCCCCTAATATGGTATAAATTATGCACTGTGAAGTGCCTGTTAAATCACCTTCAAGGTATAATGATAAAATGAAATTTATCAACTTGACAGTAAACTAATTTCAAACTGATTTATAGGAACTCAGTACAATAAGAAATGTTTGTACAATATAACCACTTTATTAAGGCGGGCAATGAAGCTTACTTTCTAGCATTTATACCAAGACACAGGAACTGTTCAAGGGATCAAAGATTAATATTTACCTTGTATATCTCATACTTTATTCACAGAATTGTCATTCTGACCTAGTTAGTGGAGAAGATGCAGCTATACTAAGAGATTTAGGTCATCCTTCAGTTTACACCTTCCTTAATATTTACCACACCATAGCACAAAGTCTAACTTCAGTTCAGAACTCAGCTAAACACAACTGTTTAGGGGGAAAAAAAAAAAAAAAAAAGCAATAGGATATTCCCAGCGCTGTCCCTATCCACCACTGAATTCTTCACTTCCTCTTCCTTCTTAGCACAGCAAATGTAGCTGTCTCCAGCAGGACTGAGTTAGCTGCTGATAGAAAAAAGATCTTCACTGTTCCAGCTTTCCACCTGCCTTTCTGCACCTAACTCATCACCCCAGCTATGGACATGTCTTTCCTTCTAAACATAGTCAGAAGAGATGAGCAGCATTAACACACTGGAGTTCCTGAAGTTTTAAGCTGAATATCACCAAATCATTGTAGATTGGCCTCTAGAGGTCTAGGGAGTAGTCTGCAGAGTTCAGTAGGGCAATTCAGATCTGATGTAGTGAAATGTAGTAAAGATGTAGATTTTAATATGCTTTCACTCCTGATGCTGATACTGAATTAATTGTACCCTCACTTACTGTAAGAGATACTGTGCATATTAGAATATTCTACATATACTATGCTTCTATTAAATGTGCTGTCAGCTTTCTTTATGGAGCTAGAGTAGTGACAAAATGAAACATTGAGTGCATTTTGAATTTTGTATATTGCAAAGAAGAAATTATTGACAGGCATGATGCTTTTTTCCTTTCTTTCTTTTTCTTTTTTTCTTATTTTTCAGTACTGTGGTCCTTTACTCTGAAGGTGAAATTGCAACATTCAACAGGGTGGTTAATTAATTAGTACCAAGCTCACTGCTGACTAACAACAGCTTGTTTATTTAAAGTACTAATTAAACTGAAAACAAATTACTGATTTATCTTGTTGAAATAGTTATCTGTGACAAAATTCAAGCCTTGTCCATAGAAAATTGGTACTTTAAAAGAACAAAGAAAGCAGTATTTTTCAACAAGTTTTAGTGATAATTTTCAGTAAGGGATAACATTTATCCCAGTGAATTATGTGGTCATTAGCTATGTATTGCATTAGCCACACATTTTTCTTCTTTCCCTGATAAACTGTAATATCATTTTCTTTCATGTCTTCATCTGTTGAGTCTATATGATATCATTTATGTATGTTTATACAAATATATATGTAACATATTTTGCCTAGAAAAGTACCTTTTGTCTTCTGTCAATACATAAAAAGTTTGAAGTTTTATTTATAACAAATTTTTGATTCATCATTATCACTTATTAAAGAGAGGAATGAATTTAAGTGTCTCTGTCATGTTGTATGTTGTGATTTTTTTTTTGAGATTTTACTATGTTAATGTATTATAAGACCGAATTCTTAAAACCTCATATTGTAGAAGAAAAGCAAATTAAGTAAATAACAGTAAAAAATATGTTCATAAAAATGGCCAACACAATAAGACAGTATATATATGCCTTCCAGGCCTGATTTCCAGCATTTCTAAACAGTAAAAGTCAATTATAACATTCCCCAACAGACCATATCCCTTTTAATAGCGTTATGAACAGGGAACTATAAAAAGGAGAATCACCTGAGTCACTAGCAGAAAACGTATGATTCAAGTGTGCAGAAGTATGCAAATTAGAGATATACTACCTTTCAGAATTCAAAATCTGTAAAGAAACAGTTCATGAAACTACTGTCCAGACATAAGGAGTTGTGGTGTGACTGTGATCTTTGATGAAACAGAGTTCTCACCCATGTTAAGGCACCTATGTTTCTGAGATGTATGATGGGAACCATTTAAAAATTAGAAGCACAAATTGTTTTATTTTGTCTCATGAAGATACAAGGAATGTGGTGTTTGTTTGCATTTTGTTTCTTTAAATGTTATTAACAAACTATTTTGTATATAGATTTTGAAAATTGCCTAATACTAATCACCGTAGCAAATACTACACTTTGAGGACATATTTGCCTCAATAGCTACAGCAATCAAGAGATGACAGGCATGATTAATTGTTAACATTGTATAGTCCTTTTGTGGTGGATCATACCAATCTTTTCTTTGATATACATACTTTCTCTTAATCAAACCTGAAAACAGTAGGCAAGATTTAGTGACAGTTTGCAAGTTTCAGTGAACTTCAAAGGCAAAGTTACATTTAAAGGCAAGACAGTTGATGAAAGTTTTTTGATATGATAGCTTTGGGAGGTTAAAAGGCAGAACCTTATAAAAGAAAGATAAAAGATATGACTATATACATGCAGTTGCATGAGTAACACTGAAAGAAGGAATTAACATTCAGACAGTCAAGTAGTCTTTGTTAAAAAGTCATTAGAAGAAAAATTAATACAATAAAGAATGATCTATTGGGGTTTGCATTTGTATCAATTTCCTGGTCCTGGTACAAAGTGTTGATGCATGGGACAGTTAAAAAACTGAGAGAAGTTAATGTAATTCAACATCTTCCTAGGTGCTTTGAATGAGATAGGAATCAGATCTGCCAGCTGGTTATGCAAATTCAGTGGGTATTCAGTGGTTTTTTAAAAGCACAAAATCTACTAATCCATATACAATTTTTTTTTTATTATTTTTTAAGGAAACCTGATAGTTTGCTCACTTCTTATTTAGATTGCTAGTACATGTGAAAAAGTAGAATTGACTATGATATTGGTGGAAGGCACAAGATCCTGGAACCATAGAGTGACTGAGATCTGAAAGATATGAAAAACAATATACATAGGATGAGACATCTGAAGTGACCTGAAAAAGCTCTGCCTACTCATCAGCTAGAAGTCTACAGGCACTTAATTTTTTTTCCCAGTAAAATAAATTAAAGATATGATTTTGCTGAAAATTCAGAAAAATAGTTTTGCGAGTCCTTAATATAGATACCTATATGCAGAAGAGCTCTCATCTCCTGAAATACTCAGTGAAAAGTTTGGCAGTACTAGAATGGTCCAAAGACATTCAGTAACAAAGCAGAGATTACTATTTTGGAATAAACTGACTAGCTCTCTAATCCTACTGTTTATTAGAGTCTATCACTATAGTTGTCCTGTGTTAATCTAGGTTAGGGTTAATTTTCAGCAGAAGTTTGGAGGGAGGAAGTTACAGTCAAGATAGACAACCAAACCAGGCAATGTGTTCTCTGATACTATACTGATGTCATGACCAGTATAAAAGGACAGGGGGCAGGCCAGGTAGTCTTTGGGAGTTCATGGGTTGTGGAGGACAGGCTGCAAATTTCACAATTCTTTAGTTCTTTCTTCTTGTGTATATTGTATGATTACTGTTGTTTGGTTTTTTCTCCTGTTGCAGTGATGTATTAAAACCTCCTTATCGCAAATCATGGGGTGTTTGCACTTTCCTGCCCATTGTCCTTTCAGTTTGGGAGTGGAGGTGGGAGGTAAGAGGGTGTTGAGTGAGCAGCCTCATGGGCTTGTCTTACAATAGCCTATATGTCAAGTTCATTTGTAGAGAACTGAATTTAGGTGTCCAGCTTCAGAGCAGAAGCACCTAAAATTTGCTGATAAACCTGTGCTTTTGCAAAGGCTAGAGGACCTACAATACAATCATAGAATCTGAATCATTTAGGTTAGCTTTCACAGAGTCACAGAATATTAGGGTCAGGATGGGACCTTTGGAGATCATCTAGTCCAGCCTCCTTGCTAAAGCATGTTCACCTACACCAGGTTGCCCAGAACAATATCTAGGAGGGTTTTTAATGTCTCCAGGGATGACGAATCCACTACTTTTCTGGACATCATGTTCCAATGCTTAACAACCCTTCTGTGAAGAATCTTTTCCTAATATCCAACCTAAATCTCCCCTGGTACAATCTGAGATGATTTCTTCTTGTTCTGTCTTGTTACAAGGGAAAACAGACCAATACCCCCATTGCTGCAACCTACTTTCAGGCAGTTATAGAGAGCAATATGGTCTCACTCTGAGCGTCCTTTTCTCCAGGTTAAACAACCCCAGATCCCTCAGCCATTCCTCAAAAGACTTGTGCTATAGACCCTTCACTAGCTTCATTGCCCTTCTTTGGATGAGCTCCGGCCCCTCAATGTCTTTCTTGTAGCGAGGGACCCAAGACTGAAGGCAGTATTTGAGCTGTGGCCTTGCCAGTGCTGAGTACAGGTGAAATACTTTGTTCTAAAGTAAAATTTACATCAAGGTAAAAATTTAAACATTCATATGTTTTTTAGACTTGAACATTATCTTAAACTCTTGCTGCTGCTGCATGAGCATGAAATATATTATGACAAATTCATTAAAGCAGTTATGACTAAAATACCCAGAAAATAGTGCTTACTCAACATAGTATATTTTGCCTATATACTAAGGATGAAAATATCAAATTAAGATATATATATTCACAACTCATTTATATTCTTAACTGCAAGAATAACAAAAGCATTTTCTCATAATGCAGTTTAACTGAATTTAATGATAGATTTTAGAACTGAGGCCTAGATTAAAAAAAAAAAAAGAAATATGACAGAAAT
>JAAGNO010004931.1:338-16059 GCA_033439905.1 Ceryle rudis
GGAGTGAAGTACTGCAAACTGCCCTTTGGATAGGGCAACTAAAACAGGTCATGTGACTATTCCTCTAAAAGATTCAGGAAAATAATACAGTCTGGAAAACACTGTATGACCAATAGTAATATTTTAAAAATATTTTTGTGAATTAGACAGCTTATATAGATGGAAAAAGAAGCTGTTTTCCAAAGAGACCTCTAATAGCTTGTATTCATTTGGTTTCTGAACCAAACGGTACAAAACCAAAACAAATGTAATTGCTAGAGTTATGTAATTATAAAGACGAGTATTTAAATTACAAGTGGTTGCTTTTACTCCACAATATTATTTTCTACACATAGTGAATATTAGTGAAGTGTCTGTTCAGAAGGATAAATATAAGTCAAAAATAAGCCTGGCTTTATCAGAAGGAACTATGATTTGGTAGATTACTGGTGGGTTTGCTTCTTTTGAGATTTCCCAGTCCGATATCTTATTCGGAGAATTTGAAAACAAACTATATTTAAATCATGTCTGTTTGATCGTTATTTAAAATAACAGTTTTGTTCGTGTACCAAGGATTGTATGGCATCAGTATTCTTTTGATATATCAGGGTCTGGAGGCATACTGCCGTGAAAAATGCACCATTCCCACAGTGTCTCTATGCAGTCTTACACAAGCAGACCTACACACACTTTGCCTGCAATCCTCGTTAACCAGAAGCAACATCATTAACAGAGTTTTAAGCTCAATCTTATACACGCCGTTTCTTAGCAGTGTTTATTACTGTGAGTCATAATCACAGTTGTCTTGAACTTATTGCAACTGATTATACAATATATATGTATATATACATAAATAATACATCTCAGTTAAGAAAATTAGAGATTCCTGTGATAGTAGTGTTTAAAAGACTGACAGCTTTGGCAGCTTCAAACTTAGAAACGATACATTTCTAGATTGCTATTCATAAGCAATACACATTGCTAATGGTTAGTTCTTACTCATTATCAATTATCTCTGTATATTCAAACAATTAGTCCTGAACAAGCTTATCCTACCTTAGCCATAAGTATGCAATATGATGGTTATGGTCCTTGATGGCCACAGTGTCCAAGTTCAAGGTGACCAGTGCTTAGAGGTCTTTGAGAAGGGATGATGGAACTGATGACTGCCTTCTCCATCTTTTCCTTGCTCATAATTACTATTTTATATTCACTGTTCAAAAGAAAAAGGGCAATTAATATACTCCTGATATAGCTGAACATTTTTGTTTGTTTGCTGTCTTTGTTGTTGTTTCATCAAAGATATTTCTCACTTATTCCCGAGGATTATTTTGATTTCACCAAGTTCTGCAAAATTATTTTGGTTTTATTAGATATCTTTCATGCCTGATCTACATCCTTAGTTTTCTACTTGCACAGGTGCTCCAGCACCTCCTTTGTGCTATTTTACTACAAATCTCCACTTTCCCCTCTGCAGTCACGACTATTATTTATAGGTTTATGCTTAACTGTTACAAAATGCTATTAATAATAGTGTTATGATGTTTTGAAGTACATACACACTTACCCTGGTTATGCTATTTAGTATGCTTATGTCTGGGTTCAAGGCAAACATATTAATTACATCTTGCTTAGACTGCTTCTATTTTGTGGGTGCAACCAGCATCTGCCTTGATGACAAACTGAGTTTACAAGTCACTTTACTATCAACTGTACATGCAAATAGAAGTCAATTGCAACCATTATCTAACACACAGGACTTCACAGTACCGGAGCTAAAGTGGCAAAGTTAAAACATCCATTGCTTGCCTAACACAGCAGGTATAGATACTTTAAAGTATTGGAGATATACAGGAAAAAATTACTTCTACCATAATCACAAAAGAGCAAAGGAAGCAAAAGCAGAGAGGACTATAGCTCATTTCTGAAGAGCTGTGTTAGAGAGCTGGAAGGAACCAAGAAGTGAAGTGGTAGCAGAAAAATAAACAAACAATAATTAAAAAAATATTGTGAGATTTTGTTTGGAAGACTATAGGTAGAAAGATTTTTCTGGCCCCTCCACTGTTTTCTTATTCCCTCTTCTTAAGCAGAATAGTATCTTCTCCTAGATGACCACCTCCTCCAGCCCAGAAGTGGCCATAACTCACTGCTGTTAACCTCCCTAGAAGACAAGGTATCTATTCATCTGTGCAAAGTCCAGCTGCTTTAAAATCAAATTAATTTTCTCATCTATGTAAGCAAAATTCTCTTTTACAGCATCTATCCAAGGACAGGAGATCTACATATGAATAAATTACTATAAAATAAATTACTGGTTCTACCATCACACCTCCAAAATAATTAAATTATGTGTTCACCATTCATAGCAGTAAATGCCTATGTGATCTAAGCAGTTTTGCTTTGTTGTCTGTCTTTTCTCAGTAAAGAGAAGGACACTAAAAAAAAAAAGGCTAAAACCAAAAGATTTTTTGGAGGGAGCTTAACAGAATTTAACAGTTGTCATTAGTATGTGGATCTCATTTCAAGGCTGGGACTAATGCTTTGGAAACAACTAGAAAGATGGATTTCTGAGGTGCTGTAAAAAAAACGAGAGAAATAATTTGTTGTAGACAAGATGGTTTTAATTTTGTACCAACTTGAGGGATGACAATTAAAAAATTACCTTTAAAAAATATTTTTACAACAATAGCCAAATTTATAGCACTAAAACCAGAAACATTTTTGTGGTGAATGAATCATAAAACAATATAATTTTTTTTTTTAGATTAATCTGAACTTTTCAGGGAAATTATTTTTGTTGAAATAAATAACATGACTGCAACTGAAATAAACAAGAAACGATCTGAAAGAAAAGTGGAAGCTCCATTAAAACTATTGTGATTATCACATAAGCTTACAACATATATAATGAATATGCATCATGTTACGTGACTGAATTATGAGTAGAACATATGAATTAGATGCATATATACATACACAGTATGAACTATATATAGTTTATGTACACATATATGCATATACAATATAAAAAAAAGTTTCATGATATTTCTAAGAATTATCCACACACGTTGCATTCCTATTTATAAAACGTCTGTTACATCGTCAGGGTCAGCTATGGTTTTCAAATGTGAAAGGAGATGGCTTTTGAATTTACACATTCTTGCTACGAAAGTATGAAACACCAATAACTGCTTTGTCAAGAGTTGCTTATTTTGCTGCAGAAATAATAATTCCAGTTCAGAGCTACTTGAAAACCACCCTCGCAGAGACTCCCATTTCATCCCCGCAGCAAGAAGAAAGCAGGGAATAGATGGGAGGACCAGCAGTATATTCATCACTGCCCTCTCCTTGTTTCAGCCACTTCCACCACAGCAGGAAGAAGGGGGCTTTGTAGACTGCTTGCTGAGCAAAAAAAACCAAAAAAAACCCAAACAAATTTGCCTTAGTTACAGGAATTTTCATTGGATTACTTTAGCAGCTTTCCATATCCTCAGTGAACTGCAGACTCCTCAATTTGTTTTCCACTCAAAATTGAATAGCTTTTGAAAAAAAAGGAAAAAAAAAAAAAAAAAAAAGATATTTAGCAGGCTTTTCTTTGGGGGAGGGGGGGATGACAAAATGACAAAATAATAAATAAATAAAATATTGAACAGCCCAGGGAAGGTACATAAATCTGTAGCCTTGCTGCGCATAAAATTGCTTTTGGTAGCTCTGCATCTGGAAAGACATGAGGCTTGATCAGTATGGTCTGAAGAAGTGCAATAAACTAAACGACCTAATCCTGCACCTTAATTACCAGGTCATGCTACCTTTCTCCAAGCAATCATATCATGAACATTTAAACATATATAAAAGCAGTTGTAAGCTTACAAATAAGACCTTCAGTGGAACAAATATTCCTTTCACCCTCAAGAAAACATAGGGGTGACTATTTGTGAGTCATGCCTATAGGCCTACACAGGCCACCTTCTGCTTCAGTAAGAATCTTAATGCCATAAATGTTTAATCCATATGCTTCCTTCGTGATTCATCCCCGAGCAGTTCCATATGCCAGCACTGGTCAGACAAGGCTTTTGAAATGCACATGAGCAGAGCGGGTGACTAGCAGACAAATGTGCCTCAGTCCCACAAATTGTTATTTTCTGTTTATAAACCCATTCAGCTGAACTCCAAAATAACTGAGGACTGATGAAGAGACCATCAGTGACATTAAACTGGATAATTAAAGTTTATCTGGAACTCTAATTAACATGCCTTTGTTGTCCTTGTGTTTCTGTTGCAGGGTGGGGTATGAGCTAGCTCTCTTTTTCCTAGGACTCCTTGCCTATGCCCAAACTGCATAGAGCTTGCGTGCTGACTCCAGCCCAGCTCTCCCACCTCAATGCCTCACTGAGAATAAGTCAGGCTGGGAGGAATCATTAGCATGCTTCTCTCGAGTGGGTGGATAATGGACTGGGATTTGAAGGCTTACTGCAGCATGTACCTCCACGCAAAGTAAACATGGGCTATGATTTTGGTGTTGGTAATTCTGAGTTGAGAGAAGGGTCCAGTACATGTACCATAGCAGACACCGTGGTAATAAGGTCCAGTATTACAAGCATTCAGTTCAGTGAAACTCTTACTAAGAGCAAGATAGGAAATCATTGTTTTCATTTTATAAGAAAAGCTAAAAAACATGCAGAGAGGATGAAGCAGTTCACAGTTCCTTCTGGCCTTATTAGTCAGAAGCATCTATTTTCATAACAGTGTGCATAATTTCCAGCCTGCATTCCCTACAAAACCCAGTTTTTAAGGCTGCATTGTGCACAACTGAAACAAAATATTTCTTGAATTCAGGAAAGGTAGTGTATATATCTATCTACAGTACTTCCCAAAAGTAACTGAGGCTTAATGTTGTGCTCAAATCAAGTGCCCTTATCTTAATATATAGGTACATAGCATAGGGGTCACAAAAATATACACTAACTTAAGAGATGCACAGGAACCTATTACTGGCACGTGGGATGGTCTGCTAAGTCTAGAACAAGTACCAGCTACAGAAAACTGACTAAAGAAAACCTAGGTCTTGATGCAGGGCTTGCTGTAGGAATAGCAAAATTTGCCTTTGCCTAATATGTAAGCCCATAGGGCATGAAGATTCAGCTGGCTCTCAGAAGGATCCATTAACATATATGAAAGAAATCTGACCCAAAAATATACAGGACTTTTCATACTTGTGCCAAAATGCCCTGAAGAGGAAAGCTCAAATGCTAGGTCCATGGGTGAAGGAAAAACACAAAACAAACAAACAAAAACCCCACCCAAAAAAACCCCAAACAAAACAGAAAAGCAAAAACCACGATAAAGCAAACAAACCACACAACAAAACCAAACCCCACTATTATTATCTATAAAGCCATCAGATATTTTCTATTTTTCACGACAGGTATTTTTCAGCCCTTATCCCAAGCCACAGTTGTGATAGTTTGACTTACAATGAGCTCTCGCTCAAAAATTTGGATGGAGGTTTGCAGTATAGTTTGTACCAGGTAAATATATTTCTAGAGATTAACAGGTATTACTTAGAGTTTTACTTTTGTAGAATAACTTTTCATTTAAATTCATGACACTTGGTCAGAGAAATATTAATACTCTGGGCAATTTTAAGGTTAAAAGTAACTGTTCAACTGTCAAACATACATTCTTGATTTTGTATTAAGCGCTCCTTTCATCTGCATATCAATACAGAAGAAAAATTCTTGCATACTAAAGATTAGAAAAAAATACTTTATGGCTGAATAATTTGACAAATATTTTGCTGTTTGACTAATTTTATAGCTGGTTGAATACTATTGATTGAAATAGTCTAGAGATAACAGTAGCTTTTGTTCAATTATTTGATAATTCATTTTCAGTCAGTGTTCAATCAAGTCTTAAAAATAGGAAAAAACCACATTTCATAAATAAGGTCATGCCTGTTAGAAAGTTATGTTGTCATTTCTCTACTACAAGTCTTGGGTACCCTCCTTTCATGACTTGAAGCATGGGTCATCTATCACAAGCAACAGGATTAAAAAAAAAAAAAGAACATACATATTGCAATACAGACTTTTAGGAAATCTTATGAAAGTTGATGAACAAATTTTGAATATTCATTTCTTAAAATAATATTACATTTCCTTTTTTGTTTTCTTTAATGGAAAAAAGTCACTTAAGTAAAATGAGTAAGGGAATACTTCTGAGACTTGGCCACCTTAAGACATTACAGCTCCCAGTACAGCCTGAAAGAAAAAGCAATTAAATATTCTGAAATAGGAGATCTCAATTCAGTTGGATATTTTGGCTTCTAAATGAAGCATTACAACGAGTATTATCAGATTATTCATAGGATCACCTCTTTTTCTAAAACACCACTTTTCTACTGATTAATAATTTCAATAAACATCCATCCTATATAGTCTCTTCCTTATACAGAATGTGATAGCTTCATAGTCCAGTTTCCAAGTGAGAAATATGCAGAGAGAAAATAAAATTGTGCCACAGGCAGAAACCCAGGCACTAATTTAACTGAGACTCTAAGTAAACATCTCTCTATATGCTCATCTTCACATGATCTAACTCATTTAATCTCACTATTACTGATTAAATTCTATGCAGAAAACAACAGTATTCTGCTGGGTTATGCGAGGACAGAATGTCCTAAAGTAAAACAAATGCACCTTATTACCTTTAAAGGACAACTCAGGATGAAGCTATGTTCTAGAGCAGGCTGATCATGTATTCATACATATGAAAATTCTAGGTAAGACCTGCTGGCTTGAGTAAACACCTCACAGAAGGTGACAAAATGTCAAAGCACAGAAATGAAGTTTTGCTACAAAGAAGGGTAGTATCACATATTAGAAATAAAACACAGTTTGTGAATAAGTGTTCTACTGCAAAACTATTCCAGTCCAATTCTAAATTTAAAATAATAACTATTTTAATTTCAGAAATATTATGTGTTTTAAGAATTGACTAGCAATACCTACTAAATGTACCAAAAGTTCTTTCTCGGTGTATTCTTAAGTTCTTTGACATGTTATACCAAAAGAAATGTCTCACTTAAATTACATTAGATTGTCACATCACAAGAAATATTACCCAACAGCTGGTTTTATAGAAGGCAATAGAATTGTTTTATGCTTAGGTCTAATGTAATTTGTGCATACTTTGCATTTTATCACTGTGACAAGGTAGACATGTGGGATTCTATATTTGAAGATGAACCTAGAAGAGAACAGATCGCTGTTCAAAGACAAAAAAAATCACCGTGGACTTGCAATAAGTGCTTCAAGACACTCTTTTGATGTCATAAAACACACAGCAGAAGGTTAAACCTGATGTTCTAACACAAATATCAAAGTGTTTACTTTTTTATTTGGCAAGCTTTGACTTAACAACTGCTGCCATTGTCAACTGAGGTCTTAATTTTTTCAAGGCAATAAAAAGTTATAACAAATAGTGTTATGTGATGTGCATGGATGAAAATCTAGAAAATAAAACTGTTTGCCCATTATGATTAACAACATGTACCTAGGTTTTTTAAGTATAAGATTAGCCACCAACTCCATTTGAGTGGAATTTCAGTGTTTCCTCATTTAGGAAGGCTTTTGACTATTGCACCATGAAGCTGACTAAGACCCATCAAAAAAGCAATCATATAGAAGTTCCCCATGAAACCAACTTAACACTTGCAAAAATGTATTTAATTTCCAAAAATCCAAAGTTTAAAAAAAGCAACCAAAACCACCCCAAAACACTGATGTTTTCTTTTAGATAAAGTTTTCACACAGTAACATGTCTTTAAGTACTGCCCAGAAGGGCAACTTGCTAGTTGCCTACCTGTGAAATCTTTGTGCTGTTCATCAACAAGAATGCAACATGGGAACTGCAGCAACTCTGCAAGGCACAAGAACCTAAGGAAATAGCTTAGTTTGATCATTAAAAGACCACAAGCACATAAGCTTGTCAACGCCTGTTATTGTCTATATGGTATCAAAAATTCAATTATGAAAAAGAAATTCAGATTTCAAACAGCAAATATGATCCTTTTTCAATTAAAATACAGAAATATTAAGCCTGGATTCTGCAGTCACTTAAGTGTGGCAGAGCCTGGTAATTTGCTGAGACCGATTTCTATCGGCAGGTCCTCTACTTGAATACATCTTGTTCTCTTGGACAAGGGAGTCAGAACAGAGTGGAGGTGCTATCTCTTAATGCACAAACTGTTTGTATGGCCTCCTGCTCCAGTGAGCTGCAATGTTATAATTGCTCAGCTTTATTGCCCATGCTGATCCCTGGAACCTCCAGAGAGCATGGACTTTCAGTTGTCTACTTCATCTCTTTGTAAGTAAGAAAAGTCTAGATGCTTAGACTCTGCACAATATTTTTTACTATAATGTTACTTTTTACTTGAAAGATTAAATATGAACAAATGGCTCATTAGGGAAACAAAATTCTTTCCTTAGCTCATATTTAGTATTTGGCTCCACGTATATGGGGAGACAAACTTTACACAGAATTACACAGAATTATCATAGAGGCTGGAATAGACCTTTGAGATCATCAAGTCCAGCCTAAGACCTGACACCACACCACCACCTAGCTAAAGCATGTCACTAAGTGCCACATCCAATCTTTCCTTAAAGACCGCAAGGGATGGAGACTCCACCACCTCCCCTGGCAGGCCATTCCAGTGTCTAATCACCCTTTCCGTAAGGAAGTGCTTCCTGATATCCAACCTAAACTTCCCCTGGTGCAGCTTCAGGCCCTGCCCTCTCATTCTGTCGTTGGTTGCCTGGGAGAAGAGTCCAGCCCCCACCTGCCTACAATTACCTTTCAGGTTGTAATATAGGTTCTCTAAGCTTGTGAAGTATCTTCCTTTATCCTGAACAAAGAGAAGCTCTGCTCAATAATTATAGTAAAAACCCCCTCCTGTATTACAGTATTATTTGTAAAGTCAAACCTAGTTTACTTATGTATTCAGAGACTCCCCTAGATAATTTAATTGATAAGAACTTCTCTCTGATAAGCTACCTTTTGTCCTGCATGCTTGTATGTGAATAAAAGCCCATCTTCATTTAATGACACTCCAAGACACCTGAGATAACTCATACTGAGAAAAAGTATAACCAACTGCATTAAAGAGGGTATATTTTTAAAGAAGATGAAAGTTGAAACAGATAGATAGGGCATCCACAGCATCTCATTGAGAATTCAGAAGTTGTACAGACAAAAAGCAGTACAGTCTACAACAGATACAGTGATTTAGGAAACGTCTCTAACTTCTTATGGTTATTTATGGTGAGAAAGGACTAGACGTGAGGCTAAGCAAAACCATTTAGTAAAGTGCATGGAGACATTTTGATAAAAGTGGTGTCAAAATAGAGGATACAGAGACAAGTGAAGAAGGAATGAAATAGAACAGGTCTTTGAACCAATACATTATACAGAAATAGGTTTCTGATGTGTAAGAGGTCCAAAGATACTCCCTTCAAATTATCTAATGATCACCACTGCTTCAGACATGATACCAAACTGGCTGGAGTTAGACCTCATTTGGGGACTCCATCTTTTATTTTTCAATAAAATCAGAAGATTAAAAAATTATACAACATTTAAAGTTTGAAATAAAATGTTCCAATCACAGTGGTAGCATGATCACTTCTTCACACGTGTGAAAACTGCTCCACTTATGCATTAATATATATTTTTATTGTTTGCTGCTGTCACCTAGTAAGGAATGAATAACAAACTAGGGAAGTCAAAATGGAAAAAAAAAGGACATTTCTCATTTTATTGTTATGATTACCAAAGGCTAATAAAAAAATTACAATAAATGCACAAAAATAGTTTAACGCCATGATCAATTACTTCATTGCAAAAGCAGCTTTGAGACTAAATTCATTTTCACATTTACCCATTGCCTTTTTTTTTTAATGTGCCTCAGTATGTTAGGCTGGCTGGGCTGCTATGTTCTCTGGGAACTTGAAGATTCATCTGGGAAGCAGAATGTTCATGTGGAAACCTAAGGATTTCCATAACTTTGTTATTCAAAGCTATGGTAATGTACTTTTTGAACCTTAAAATAACAGAATAGGATTTGCAAAAGTACTTGATATAGTTTTTATTTTCTGAAAGAAATTAATCTTTAAAATGTACAGTTTTCTATACCAGAGTCTAAGTTATCATTTTGATCGCATGTACTTAACGAAGCAGCGAAGAATCATTTATACCCTACAACCCATCAAAGACAGAACAACTGGAATAACAGAAAATAGCGATCTGGGTTGAACTGATTCAAAGCAAATGAATTCAACTTTGCAACATGAAAATTTATATACACCAAGGAAGAGAGTTTATAATTGGCAGAATTAAGACTGTAACCTTAAAAGAGCACATGTACAGCCTATAGGCAACCTTACACAGTATAAAGACAGGGAGAGTGGTTAGATGTAGGTGATATTAGTGAGACGTATGAGATTAATATATGTAGTTCCCATTTTAAAAAAAAGAGAGCTAGAAAAACTGGAGAGAAGACAGAACAGTAGCACAAATGTTACTTGAGGACTAGCAAATTGCATTTCTGCAGAAGACACCCACAGATCACTCTGCTTAGCTTGTCAAAGAGGATATTAAGAGGTGCTGTGACTGCAACATATAAATACATCAGACATCAGGCACTAAAAGGCCATTCAGTCTAATAGAAAAAGGCATGACAAGAATGAGTGTTTAGAAGCCCATGACCAATTCAAATGGCAGATGACATACAAATTTCTAACAGGGAACATGGCTAGCTATCAAAACAAAGTGCCAGTGATAGCAGAACTGCAAAGTTTTCTAATCTTTAAACCTTCAAATCAACACAGGATACATTCATAGAATGAGTATCTCAGCCAAATAGGTGCTGTTTGGCTTGACAGAGTGCAAACAGCAGATATGCAAGTACAGAGAAAACTATTTTAAAAGTCATTGGGACAACCACTGAAAGTCTTTCTTTGAATTCATTCTCTGAATTTCTCTATAACAGGTAGCAATTTTAGGGTGTTATTTTGATCTGGGACTATAAATAATTTTCTGCACATTCTACTGTTTTTAAGTCTACTAGGAAATTTGCAGGAGTTTAGAAAATATTTTGCATATTCAGTTTTGTCCACATAGAACCAAGCAGAAAACAGTTTGAGTTCTATGAAGAACATGGAAAACACTCAAACAGCTTAAAAAAACCTCAAAACAACTCAAAACAGAAAAGCCACTAAAATTATTATTCCAAAATGATTCTGTTTTGAAGCTATATGCCATCTCATTTTGATAATGAAAACCAACTTGATTTTGATAATGTAAAAATAAAGCAAGGACAAGATGCAACATAGATGCACCAGTGTTATGCATGAAGTTTTAAATCTGATCTTTTATTGTCATACAGAAACAAAAAAAGTGACCTTTCTTCTCCAAAATTTTGATGAATTCAGCATGTTTCTGTAGGACGTTTCAATCTTACAGAGAATACTTTTGACATAATTTTTTTTCCTCTTTGTTTTGTTGTTTTTGCAAAACTGTTAACAACAGACATCAATGTCCTTGATTGATTTTTAAGGTAACTGTGCAAGCTCCAGTGACCTTAAAATGAGTCTTGTTCAAGCACAATAAAACCAAAGACTTGATTCCTTTTTTTTCCCCCTTTACTAAATATACCCTCAGCTCTCCCAGTGTGAAATTATGTTTCAAAAAAGTATTAAAAGTGATTAAAAGTATAATCCTTAAACTCTCTGCCTGATATGATTATTTCTGTTGTTCAGATAAGATTATGATCACCTTAAATCTTCATTTCCAGGTGTTATCTGACATACTCTACTTGCAAACAGAAAAGCCCTGCAAGAGAGAGAGAGCGTAAAGGGTTGGGAACCTGCCAAATTCAACAAATTTAATATATACTTTTAAAAGTAACACTGAGTCAAACTATAATGTAACAGTCTAATCTGGTGCTATCAAAAGTGCCAAATGCTGCATTGAAACCCAGATGTATAAATGCTAAAAAATTATAGAATATGAATCATCTGTCATCCAGAAATATAGCCCTGGTGTTGAGCTGTGATCCAAACTGGCTGAAATTCTCATTATATGGCCCATTCCACACTCTTGCCTACGTGAAAACCAGACAAACTAAGTACTTCTGAAAAAGACTTTTCAAACAATCTTTTGTCATACATCTGTTCAAGATCTACATATTTAGGTACTTGCCAGACATCCAGAATACCATGTATGTGAAGACTCCTTGCACCTCACCCTCCTGCAGCACTCCTTCCCTCAGTTACATTTCATATTCACAATCCCCGACCCCTTAATGGACATGGTGCACTGCAGTCTGTCTGCTGTGCTGCTAATCCTCAATGACAGGCTACATTTGCTTCTTTCAGACTAATAAACACACCACCCTCTCACACATTCATGTACACACATTCATTAACCAGCGTTTCACAAGACAGCTCCCATGCACTAAGTAGCTCTGATGGAGTGATCTTTGGGCTGAGTTCAGATCCTCTGGTGCGACAGAAGGGCTTTTTCCTCACACTTTCTTTGCCTGCTTTCTCAGCTATTGTCTTCCCAACTTCTGAGAACTTGGACAGTCCTTCACTTAAGCCTTACCCTTCTACCCCCCCACTGCAGTTTTGCACTTCTTTCCCATTTCCTGGGTTTTTCACACTGACGTTTCCTTCTAAGTATCTATCGATACTCCAAATGTCCTTTATCATTTATCTTAGCTGCAGGGTTTTCAAAATTCCCTAGTCAAATAGAGTTTACTTACCTGTTGATTACTGTGTTTGCATTATTACAGTTACCAGATCTATATTACAAGGTGTTATCAGCAAGAATGTGCACATAAATGCATCCCTTGATGTAACAATTTTTAGAGAAGCAATTTTACAATTGTATATAAAATTTTAAATTCTGTCTCCATAGATTTCTTAAGTTCATCTAATAGATTAGGACCTCTAGATCAGGAGACATTTTCTTCTTTCTTCTGAAATCAAGATCATTCACGTTTTTCTGATGGTTTCACTGAACTCTACCCACACCAACATTGTCCAAAACCACAAAATATGAAAACAGAACTCATAATGAATGGCAGTATTATATATGCACGTACCTCTAAATTTACATTGTTGATAACTCTTTCCCATCATATCAAGAAAACCACTGGAGAATCATGAGGTTACATCTGTCCCTGTAGAAAAAGATTCAAGCTAAGCAAAGTTTCACATTGTTCATGTGAGACTGTCAAATTGTATCTTTGACTGATCCTATCTGCTCAAGGTTGTTAAAAATTTGGCGTTTAAGAAATACATGACCACCTAAATAAAATTCAGCACCTGTATCATTTAAAAGGAGGAGGGAAAGTCAACAAGGAAATATATAAATAGTCTAATAATAGTTTCAGTGGTTGAACTTTAAATTAATTTAGCTAACGAATAAAGTGGAGTCATACAGGACCTTTGCTGTTTCAGAACTGTTCAACACCTTCATAAATCATCTGGAAAAAGGGAGGACGAAGCCATGAGGAGACAAAATTTGCCAGTGATAGTTATTCAGGGTAATATAAACAAGGGCAACAGAACTGCAGAAGAAAAACTGATAATGAAATGGTAAATGAAAGCAGTGTAGGTGAATGCACAGTGATGAACATGAGGAAAAACAATCCTAATTTCACATACAAGGTGATGAGCTCTGAGATTACTTTTGCCATGCAGGAATGAGATCTTTAGAGTGGGCCTATAATAAATAATTCAATGAAAATGTCAGCTCAATACTCAGGAGCAGTAAAATAGAAAATACAAGCCTAAAAAGGGAAAAGAAAAACAACACAGCAAGTATTATGATATTGTATAAAGCTATCCTGAGTTTTCTTTGCAGTTCCCACTACCTACCCTGCCCACCATCTCAGAAAGGAAGGAGGGAAAAATTAAAGAATAATCAAGGACAGTCGTGTTATTCAGCTTGGAAAAGCAACAACAAATAAGGGGTAAAAAGCACCCTGTAGTCATATGTGACATTTAGAAGATAAGAGGAAAGACTAGCCCAATAAAGACTAAGAATGTCAAAGTAATCTAGCTAAAAAAAGAGCCCACCAAACAAAATAGAAATGCTTCATAGCTAATCTGTGGGGCTCTGACACAAGAGGATATGAATGACAAGCCCTTATAGGAATTTAAAAAGCAGTAAGAGAAGTTTATAAAGAAAAAAAATAATCTATTAAGGGCTAGTAATCAAATGCATAAACTCAAGTGCAGGAAATCCTTTAGATACAGTTTAGCTGTGGAATGGGAGACTAATAGAGCCATTAAAAGCATTTTAACTGCTTCTGATGTCACCTGAAGCAAAGATAGAGTTGAAAAAACTCCAAAGAAGATAAACAAAAAATATTTCAGATGCAAATATACTTTAAGTCCTGTAGCGCTATATAATTTTTCCAGCTACTTCAGCTGGTCCAGTAAAAGACACCTTTTCCTGTCTGTTGTGGATTGAGTCAAGTAAGCTTCACACAGCCACTCACTCATCTCCCCTGCAGTGAGATGGGGGAAGAGAATCAGAAGGGCAAAAGGAAGAAAATTCATGAGTTGCAATAGAGAGTTTAATATGCAAAGCAAAAGCTGCACACACAAGCAAAGCAAACCAAGGAATTCATTCACCACTTCCCCTCAACAGGCAGGTGTTCAGCCATCTTCCCCGCAACTCTCCCCACCCCATGCTTCTTTCCCCAGCTTTTATTGCTGAGCATGACATCATATCATCTGGACTATCGCTACTGAGGTCATGTCTATATGACTAGATGACTACTGGGGTCAGCTGCCCCAGCTGTGTCCCCTCCCAATTTCTTGTGCACTCCCAGTGCACTGGTGGGGTGGCGTGAGAAGCAGAAAAAGTTTTGACTCTCTACAAGTACTGCTCAGCAATATCAACACTATTTTTGTCATAAATCCAAAAACTTAGCCCCTTATCAGTTACTCTGAAGAAAATTAACTCTACCCCAGCCAAAACTAACACATTTTTATCCTTGTCACATCGTATCATTTGACTATCTGCATAGGAATTTCTGTAATAGGAATGCTTTTTTGGATGAATATTTGGAAGACAGTAAAATCTCTGATTCAGTTGCTACACTCTCCATCCATCAATCTAGCTTAAATAACACATTCTGTAGTATTTGATGCACTTATCAGATGAATTCTTCCTCTATAAAAATGTTCACATACAAGTGTATTATAAAGAGAGATCTGAAAAACACTCATAACTTTTATATGCTATGGCAATTAAAGCAAAATAAAGTATACTGATGGTGAATCCCCTTGCTAGATATTATCTTTCTTTTATACAGAATTTTCCTGTGTCAATTCTAATGATCATCAGAAGTGCTAATCTGGAGAAAGGTAGCTTAAATTTAATCTGTTAAAGTGACCCGGTGAGGATGAGGATGAATTTTAGGCATTACATTTTTAAAAGGAGACAGCAATAAAAAATCTTTGTCATGGACAGTCAGAAGTCCCAAATTCTTAACAGCAGATTATCACATGGAAAGTTTCAGAAGGGGGGGGGGGGCGGGAGAGACTGGGACTTCTTGGAGCTTGTAAGACCAAGCAACAGTTACTCTCTGCAAGCAGGTTGTGATACCTCCCATAAAATGAAAAGAGCCTGTGCAAATCATTAGATACCTTCAAACGCAAGG
>JAAGNO010004932.1:0-45491 GCA_033439905.1 Ceryle rudis
GTTCTTTCCTAGATGCAAGACTCTACACTTGCCCTTGTTCCATTGCATTAAATTTCTCCCCGCCCAACTCTCCAGCCAGGTCTTGCTGAATGGCAGCGCAGCCTTCCAGTGTGTCAGCCACTCCTCCCAGTTTTCTGTCATCAGCAAACTTGCTGATGGGTGCACTCTCTTCCCTCATCCAAGTCATTGATGACTACAGTGAATAGTACTGGTCCCAGTACGGACCTTTGAGTGACTCCACTAGATACAGGCCTCCAACTAGAGTCTGTGTCATTGACCACAACTCTCTGGCTTCTTTCCTTCAGCCAGTTCGCTATCCACCTCACTACCTGATCATCCAGACCACACTTCCTCAGTTTAGCTGCAAGGATGCTGTGGGGGATGGTATCAAATGCTTTACTAAAAGTGAGATAGACCACATCCACTGCTCTACCATCATCTATCCACCTGGTTATGTCCTCATAAAAGGCTATCAGCTTGGTCAAATATGACTTCCCCTTGATGAAGCCATGTTGACTGCCCCTAATGACCCTCTTATCCTTGAAATGCCTAGAGACAGTGCCAAGGATAAGTTGTTCCATCACCTTTCCAGGGATAGAGGTGAGGTTGACCGGCCTATAGTCATCCGGGTCCTCTTCCTTGCCCTTTTTGAAGACTGGAGTAACATTTGCTTTCCTCCAGTCCTCAGGCACCTCTCCTGTTCCACACAGCTTACCAAAGATGATGGAGAGTGGCCTTGCAATGACCTCCACCAGCTCCCTCAGCACCCGTGGGTGCATCCCATCAGGACCCATGGATTTATGAATGTCCAGATTGCTTAACTGGTCCCTAACCCAGTCCTCATAAACCAAGGCAAACTCCTCCTTTACCCTGACTTCCTCTGGGGTCTCAGGGGTCTGGGGCTCCTCAGATCAGCCTCCAGCAGTATAGACGGAGAAAAAGAAGACATTCAGTTACTCCTTCTTTTTATCCTCTGTCACCAGCTTGTAGGTAACCTGCACTACCTTGATGGAAAGAAGAGAAGGTTCAAAATGTGTTCACACCAGAAGGGAATTCTTATGCAAAATGCAAGTAGTGAGGGTGGGATCCACAATACCTTAGAATATTTCAGGAATGTGAGCATTTTCCCATAAACTACATCAATGTTCCAGGCTTCCAGCTGTAGAGACACTTCATATAAACATAGGAGTCTTTTTTTTAACATATATGAAACTATACGCAAAGTGGTGGCACATGGTAATTAAGGTATGATTCATTCTCTAAGACCTAAGCAAAATTTTGATGTCTCAATGTACTTGCAAGTCATGGATAACAAGTTCAATTGACTGATCTCCTAAGGGACATAGAGCTCAGGAAGGTTACTATCATCAACAGTGAAAAACTGGGGAAAAAAGTCTGGTTTGGTTCAGTTTAATACAACATAGATGCAGAGCTGTTCTGGCTAGATTGCCAACAGTTCTGGATATATCAGTGAAGAGTAATTATGTCTCTAAAGACAATGCTTCCGCTGTGGATCATGCTACCAGCTTAGGCATGTATTTAAAGAAAGTCAGATGTCAATTTGCAAGACACAAAGGAGTCCCACGCAAGGCGTGCACAAGACAAAGGCTTCTACTTATTAAATTTAATTTCAGGCCTGTCTTCTTTCAACATCTCCATCTAACAATTTTCTTTGTAAGACTCAGATGCAGACAGCTTTCTGCATGACAGAAGTCCAACAAATGTACAGGCAACACTTGCACTGAGGACACAGTGTTAAGGTGATTCTATGGCAGGTGAGGGAGTGAAAGAACGTTTGTGACAGTAACTTGTGACAACAGCATACTACTAATGAATAATACGGGAGTTGGTGCTTTCTTCTCTATTTAACTTCCACTTAGTGACTATTAAGAAATTATCTTCTTGTGGAAAAGGCTGAGTGTTTTGTCATCTGATTGCTGGGAACTGTTTTCACTTTACACAATGTGTTTTAGATCAACAGCAAATGTGAACTAGAGCAAATATAAGTAGCATAATCACATTTTTAAAAACTTCTGTTGATGTCTACATCATGCAGAATATGGTATAAATGAATTAATTGATTCAAATAAAACTGAAGGATATAATTTCAATCTCTGTTTACCCTCTGTCTTCCACCACTCTCTCACACCCAGGCACATAAACCACAAGGAGGATCATCTGAACACCGGGAGGTCCCTAGTGACATGAGGGAGGGACACAGGCCACTCTGCTGAGACACTCTCCTGCTTCCTCTTGCCAGAACAAAGAGCCTAATTAAATAAAAATCTATCTCCATTCTTCTGACACCGTGCTGCTTTTCCAGTTGACTCAGAGCTGTGATGTAGTGACAGCTCAGAGTGGTTTCAATGCATTTCACTTCTTTATCATGACTGGCAAAGAGAAGTTGTAGCTTCAGAATGAGTAAATGGGAACTTGAAACTTCCTTTACATGGCGTTTTCTGTTCTGCACTCATAGCAAATGCAGCTACTATATGACTGTATTTTCACTCTAATTAGAGAATGAAAACAATTCGGCACAAAACAAGTTTCTCATAGTTTCTAGAAATATTCACCTGGAAAATGAAAACTGTTAACAGAAGACAAACAGCAAAAATTCATGAAGCGCCTCTGAAAAACCGTCCCATGGACCTTTATGGTAATTTCTTTATCATACTAGGGAGATTATACAACTAAAAGAATTTTCTACTTAGCTCATAGTCCTTTGCCAGATCTATGGGCACCATCATTAATTGCTTTTAATTATCCTTTTATACCGAAGCTATATAATCCATCAGCAACTTAGAAATCCTTCTATTTGTCCACATTTCCATTTCAGTTCTGCACTTGAGGTCCAAGTAAGCTCACAGTTTTGGCCAATCACCTTAAAAAAAATTACTCTTGTCTTACTTCCCAAATAAAAGAGTATACACTGGTACCAGTTCATAACAGTTCCACTTCAACAGAGGAAAACCTTTACACTGTTGGAAAGTCACTTGCTATTCTGAATAACAAATATTTCACTTTATCAAAGTCAGCCAACTATTTTCTGTGTCATATTGTGTTCTTAAAGAACAATCAATTAGTCAAATTTTTAACACCTCGAAGTACAACTAAAATGCAAAAATACCTATCAGAAAATGCATAAAAGGAACATAGTATCTTTTCAGAAAGCAAAGAAATAATGTTTACTCTTAAAGTGTGTTTGGATTGTTCAAGGTATTCTCACTGATGAAAGAGGAACAGAAAATGAAGTGTGTCTCTATTCCCTCAATAGGGAACTTTTGGGATTAATTATTCAGAAAACTGAGATAATCACTTAAGTTGTCTCTATTAAAGAATCATAATATTGGAGGCCTTTAGGGTTTCAAGCTTAGTGTTATTGCTATTCCCTTAAAATGGTGTGATTGGCTCAGCTCAGATATACCAAATTAAGAAACATAACATAATTAAGTTTCCTTTTACTTGCATTCAAGGTCTGTATTTTCAAAGACTTCCCTTGAAATGGAGCAGAAGATAAAACACTGTTATAGTCGAGCAAAACTCCAACTTTGGTTTTCAGATAAAATTCCTGCTACTGCAGACTCAAGGCAAAATATTAGAATTTTTAACAACTGAGAATATTGATATCTTTTTGTATAACACCAAAGGGGAAAGTTGGTTATTAAACATTAATGAAAACAACTGAAAATGTTTCATACTGATCCTTGTTTGGGAAGAATATTGAAGACACACAGGGGAAAATGGTTTGTGAAGAATTCTTGAGTACTAGCTGGGTTACTAGAGGGTATTTTGGAAAAGAAGGTACAGCAAGATGAGAGCTGAAATTGCTGAAATAATTGCTGCTGAAATAACTCTAGAGACAGGATTTTACACTTCCTTCTGGACTTGTGCTGAAAGATGTTCCACAGCCAGTTTGACAGTAAGTAGATACCAGGTTTTGCAGGCTGGGAAGTCAAGGATGGCTAGAAATGATTGGTAGTAACATTGCTCTCTTACATCCCCATGGATTTTCTATAGAAAATAGAAGTCTTTAACCAAAATGCTTAGTTACCTAAGCATAGGCAGAACTTTGTATTTTTTGTTGCTTTAGTTCAATAAGGAGTGAAAGCACACTTGAGAACACAATCCTTAATATAGTTGTTATTCAGCCTTCTACAGTATAAAGTCTGTGGTCCATGCTATACTTTCCTTTGAAACTGAGTCTCTCATATAAACAAAGAATCGAGTTTTTCAGGTTTCCAATCCTGGTTTCATATACATCACTAGCTGACTGCAAACATTCATCCCATAGGATGACTGATACAGCATGACTGATAACATGTAGAAGAAAGCAAATAACATTAGGTCATGGTTGCACAGTTATTTGCCATTTGTTTGACATGTTTATTCTTTATCTACTGTCTACATATAAAGCCATATGAAGTCAGCTAATGGTCACTCATTAAAATGTACTGTTACCTTATACATATTCATAAGACACCCTGTAGAGAAAATCAATATATTCTTTAATAAAGAATGAAGGAGAAAAATCTCAAGGAGACCAACTTGACATGAAAGGGAAAGTTGCTTTTCTTAAAAGTTCAGATGGTACAAAAAAATTCTGCTTTATCAACATGGTGTACAGCAGATTTTTTTATCAGATTCTCTTTTTAACAATTTTTTTTTGTCAATTATTACTTCTCATGTGGACATTTCTCAAGGCTGAGCCACACTGTGTGCACAGCTGATATGGTACAATCTTTGCTCTACAGCTGGTCTTGTTTGTCATCTTGGCTTACTTGATTAAGCATTTTAATCGGTGTTTTGCATAAGATTGTGCACCTTCTGTTGAAAATTTTCTGGCTGGTATTTAGCTGAAAACCAGTTGACTTCTCAACATCTTACTTAGGCTTTGGCCATTTCTCATTCCATAACTTCTGAAGGGTTTATAATCAGTACCTTAAATTGTTTCTTTCTGTGCGATAATGAATGTTCTCCGATAATTAATGTTCTCCAGTAACTACAAAATTCTGTACTAATAATGTTGGTAAGCAGCTTCCAATGAAGCTGGTAAGCTGTTTTAGCATAATGCCATGGAGAATATATAACAATATTTCCTTATTTTGCCTTAAGCTTTTGCCTTTTTGCCTCAAAAAAAGCACAACTAATTTTAGCATTGTACTTATCCCTTCTATTCTGACATTTTTGTTATGTCACCTCTTTTCTTCAGCTAAATCAGGTGTTTCGTGGTTTGGGGTTTTTTTTGGACAAAGTAATTCTGCTATTTCCCTGAGAGTTCTCAGGAAATTGAATGCAGATTGTATTTACATATTCGAATTAGCTATATTGTACAATTTTAAATCACCTTTATTTCATTCATCCTGGCCTTTCTTATGTTTCCCTTATGATATTACCATAACCCAGAAGCATTATCACTTTGGCTTTTCTGAGTAGACTATTTGGCCAAACTCCAGCTCTTTGCCTTGCTCTCAGCACAAGGAGAGCACAAACAACATATTCTGAGAAAATGTAAGTCTCCTCTCCAGAGCCCAGATCACATTGTCTTAATACCTCCTAGAAATTTTTATTGATACATGAAAAACAAAAAGCTCTCCAAAGACTAAGCATAAACAGAAGGACTTGAAAAATAATATACCTTTGCCTTATAACTGTAAAGAGAAGACAAAACTTCAGTTAGATTATTAGTGTTCTCAAACAATAACTTCATGTTCTCGAGGGATATGAGACAACAACATTCACTTTACCTGGGTAAAGATAAAGAGACTATATTTATTGGATATCCACTGTTGCAGCAGAAAAAGTAAATACATATTTAAAGTTAATTTACTTTACATTTCATTTATATCACCACTATAGATGCTAAATATAAACTTTCTGCTTTACTAAAGTCTTATCCTCTCTGCCTTGAATACAATAGGTCATATTTGAATCAGTCACAAAATCATAGAATTGTTTTGGTTGAAAAAGACCATAAAGATCATCAAGACCAGCCATTAACCTAACTCTGCCAAGTCCACCACTAAACCATGTCCCTAAGCACCTCATCTACATGTCTTTTACATACCTCCACAGATGGTGACTCCAGAAGGTCCCTGGGCAGCCTATGCAATGCTTAGCAACCCTTTCAGTGAAGAGTTTTTTCTTAATGTTCAACCAAAACCTCCCTTGGCACACCTTGAGACCATTTTCTCTTGTCCTGTCACTTGTTACTTAGAGAAGAGACCAACACCACCCTCACTACAACCTCCTAAACTCATTTCAATGCTTTTGAATTCTCATAGCTAATTGTAAATCCTTGCTCAGTAAAATTTATTTTAAAATTACTCAACCCAGGACTGAGTAGCCTGACTGCATGAGAGCACTGTGACATTGTACCTGACAAATCCATTCCACCTCCAGTCTAAAAGACAGTCCAGGGAAAACTAAGCTGGTGCTGATGCACGTGTGTTTTAACCTAGGTACTTATTAACCTAGGAAGCATACTGCTAGCTTAACTGCTATCTCGCAGAGTTAATGTGGTAAAACTTCAAGCATAAATGACAAATATTACTGGTGGTGCTCAGTATCCATACTATGCACAAAGCTGGAATACAGATACCCTGATTTAGCTTGTCATATAAATAGGATTCTCAAGAAAATGTCCATATTAGTTGGTTGAAAAATTGGAACAGAATTTTAAAAGTTTATTTATATAAGCATGTAAACATAACTCTACATATGCTTGAAAACCAATAATACCTGTAAATACATTTATTAAAATTGCAGCTTCTCTGTGTATATTGGCAAAAATGTTTTATAATACATGAAGAATTAAATATGATTACAGCTCTAGATTAGCTAAAATTGGTACGACCTTAGGTCTAGTATGAAGTATTTCTCATGTAAAAATAGAGTATGTACAGGCATTTTTAGCTTGTAAGAGGACCTCTTGAATCCTATGCACAGAAAACCAAAGTTTAATAAAGACCCTTATCAGCTTTGAAAAATCTGATCGTTTTTGATGGGGAAATGAAACAAGGAAATAGACAGTCAGAGATGACTGAAACAAGTTCTAGAATGAGAGTGACCTTGATGAAGACAGGGAGATAGAAGTGTGGAACTGATAAAATGCTGAAAGTGAGAGCATAAGGTTGAAATAAGCTCAGTAAATGGGCATACTATTGTACAGTTGTAGAAGACTGAAGATGCAGTTCAGACCTTAAACCTACTTGTTTACATTTCCTTCAGCAGAAATGAAGGTTGACACTGGCAGGTAGATTATCCCTAGGTTAGAGAAAGCTATCGCTTTAAACTATATATTAGAATACTTCCTAGGACATCTCAGATTTACCATTCATTCCTGAAGTGTTCAAAAGAGAAACCAAGCAGCTGTTCAAGTGATCCTGGACATCAACCCACAGGACAAGAACTCCCATAGGACAAGAACTAAGCCAAGACAGACTAAAGACACAACATCTAGGAGCAGAAAGTTCATGTCTAAGACTGCAGTGTTGCCATGTGCTGGAGAGACAGGCAGAAAATTCATAATATCTGAAGTTCTTAATTATGAAAGTACTCCTAAATATAGTAGTCTTTACATTTTTCACTTTCATGAGTAATTAAGATATCTTAAAAATACACAGAATCCAGCGTTTTCACGTCAATCCGTTCAATGTCTGCTAGAGAAACAACGGAATAATTGCTTAGTAATTTACAAGCTTTACCATCTCATTTGATAAATATGTGAAGAGACTTTATATAAGTCTTTGAGCACCTTTGGTCCACAATGCAGCAGTGTCAGAAAGCAGCAAAGAAATCTCTAAACTGGCATGAATACAAGCCAGTGTGTCTTCTCAGTGGGCCACAATGCCATCTGCATGTACTTAGCTTCGGTTCTCAGGCAGCTAACCTAAAATGTCTTCGGCCTCCTGAGAGGCTGGCATATTAGCTTTCATGTAGTACCACAAAACACAGCTTTTGTACTTATGAGCCAGGCCTGACATCTATCTGTCGCACATCCTTATACTTCTTATGCTGGGGTTTGCACATGTGGATTTGGAATCAGGCAGAACACTTGCTATTTTTTTTTCCAATTGACAAATGAAATGTAATGAAGATAAAATGATTCGTGGTGTGAAATTTCCGGTACTGCTAATAGGCTAACAGGTTAAACTATGTTGTATTCCTGTATTCAGCAGATAGCAATTAAATTTAGTTTAGCATGAGAAGACTCTTGAGTTTTTTCTTTGCTCTGATTGATGATCTATCAAATGCTGATTCATCGAGGCTTCTTCTGCACTAGGAGTACAAACAGGAAGGTGATTAGCCCTGCTGAATATAGGCTCTCTGTGCCATAGACCACTGACACTGTATCTTCATGAAGACCATGCTCATCCCAGTAATCATGAAACTTTTGAGTTCCAATAATGCAGGAAATATATTTGAACAGCTCTTGAACGCTGTGTTGTAAAGGTATCTATCCCTGGTTTTCCACAGAAATGTGTCTACTGTCGCTCATTTCCACTACCAAAATAAGGCTGTGAAAGATCTGGAACAAACCTGCAAACTATATAACCACAGAATTTGCAGGCCATTTAGTGATCAGGCAATGGAAGGACTGGATGCAGAATCACATTCTTCAGTCTCAGCTCTTTAACCACAGCACAACACTCACAATCGTTATTGGAAAGTAGTATTTCTGCCATTTTTAGTAAAATTGGGGTTTTTTCCATTTCTGACTACACAATTACCAAAAATATGCTGCCAATTACCAGTGAGGCTAAATAAGATATATTTGGAGCTGTTACTTGCAATCTGGCACATAGAATTGATGAAAATGATCAGAGAAATGACAATTTGCTAGCTGTTTCAGTATAACAACCAATGTAGCATAAAAGCAGCAAATGAGTGTTTGATTGCCCGTGTCACAGAGATACTTATATTAAGCCCTTTTACATGTAGACAAAGGAGGATGTAGGCTCTTGGAAAAATAAATTCCTTGAGAGATTAAAATTTGTAAAATGCCATTAGCGAACAGTTTATATTTAATGGTGAATTTTTAATAGAAGTCTAGAAAGTGATAGTCACAAGTGTCAGGCTAGTACAAGAAAACATGTTTATACATAAATGATAGGTGCCTCGGCACTTTTTGTTTTGCACTGTTGCATGCATATTTGGCTAGGCCTATATCCTATGCATAAACATAGGATTAAATGTTTTATACGCATATGCCTTTCTGGCCTGGATAGAGTGCTCTTAAGATCAGACTGGCAGAGACTAACCTGAAAAAATGAACTTGGATCCCAGTTCCACAAATACTTTTGTATTAGCAGAAGTTTACAGACTGCAAAGTCAAATGCAGTCAACAATGCCATGCTCAAGCTCTTGCCT
This sequence comes from Ceryle rudis, assembly GCA_033439905.1. NCBI lineage: Eukaryota > Metazoa > Chordata > Aves > Coraciiformes > Cerylidae > Ceryle > Ceryle rudis. The sequence continues at coordinate 9,370 of JAAGNO010004932.1, forward strand.
CAGTCTCTAAGGCAGGGAAGCCTATTACACTGGACTATCTTCCACTTTCTTACCAAATTACCATCTTGCTTGCCACCTGCCTCCCAACAGCACGCCACCATCAAACTAGTTTCCCTGGGTATCCTCCCATTCCCATCATGAAATAATATTATCTAATAAATGAGCAAATGATCTCAAGGCTTGAGATATTTTTTGTACAAGCTCAGTAATTCATTTTGTCCTCCATCACTCCAGAGGGATTTTCTCCATTGATTCTTCTAGTTATGCAAAATGATTTTAAATTGTTCTTTGGGAGGCAATGAGAAACCACAAAGTATGCTGACTTACTGGCAGTCTTCATTACCTCTACACTGTCACAACTCCACTGCAATAATTAGGAACAAAATAATTCCCAAATGCTAGAAAGCAAAAAATGGGCAGTGAGAAAGTGCTTCTAGAAAGGAGAGTGAAGCAGAGCTGAGGATGCTATGTTGCTACGGAAGTGTTAGAAAAGCAAAGAATGAACTACTTCAAAGAAAAGAATTAATACCAGGTTTAAGTGCATACCCAAGCAAAACAAGTAAGGTACATTTGCATATGCAATTTTAGCTATATCATCACAAAAATTCTTATTTGAGCACTGAAAAGGATATTTCTGAAGGGCATTTCTATGCCAGAACTAATATAGCATCCTAAATATGTGATATATACACATCCATACTATTTTACAGCAGAATGCACAATCAGCACAGATAGCATATGTATGGTTGCTCTTACTAAATTATTTTACAATAGTCATTATGATGTAGGAAGATACAGAAATAGGGTTAAAATATATTTTTACCATTGCTCGTTCTTGATTTTGAAACTGTCTAACTATTTGATTAACTTGAGTGTGAGATATTTTAATCTAAATTTTGGAGTGAGACACTCTGAATTTCTCTGAATAAATCTCCAAATTATCTTTTTTTCTGTCCTCTGTCTTTTTTCACGTTCCAGATTCTCTATATTCTTCTGATCCAATATGTTTCTGACTTTTTTTTTGTAGTATTTTTATTAGCATACATTTCACAGATGTTTTCCACTTCAGAGAAAATCAATTCATAATAATTGTTTTAGCACTTTTTAGAAGTTTCATAGATAAGTAATTTGCAAAGATTTTTTTCTCTCTTTTTAGTAGTGTGATAGCAACAAAATTCCAGCTTGAAAATAAATTCTGTCTTGCCTGACGATGCTCCTTTCTCATTAACTGCACTATAAATTAGAAACCCACCACTAGGTATTAAGGCACAATGATTAGGAATAGATTGTCAGTTGGAACGTGACTAGCAGTAGATTCCTACGGCTTATATTGTTTTGTGACCTTTTCCACTTATAAATGAAAGTGGGGGAGTTTAAAATCTGTAGTTAACTATCGCAGATCAAAATAATGATGCTTTTGACAGCATTTTAAGCTCACTGATTTTGCACTGAAGTGCATGGAGAGGGTTCATGTGAGCCATTCTACTGACTCATGTGTGGTTGTAATATCCAGCTGAAGGACGGTAGAAAAAGACTGAACAGGCCACTTAAGAAAGTTCTGCATTGCCATGGCCATCTTCATTTCTGCACTTTTGTTTGACTCAAACATTGTCATGGCAATAAGAACGTGCTGCTTTGTAGCTCCTGTATGATACAAAACAAAAATAACCAGACAAATGGTACAAAACATTAAGGATGATAAATGAATAAAACCCATTTAACTGTAGTTATTTGAGTTCAAATGAACTTGCTCAGACAGCTGTGCCTGGAGATGTGCTATACTGGAGATTTGAACATTTTTTTCAACACAGTAAATGTCACATTATGGGCACATTTGGACATGCTTGCTTCTTTTTTTTTTTTTTTTTTTTTTTTAATGGAGTTGTCTTTGCAGACACTTCATCTTCCATCTGAAAAAGTCTGATGTGACTTTGATTTTAAATAACCTTTGAAGGTAGCAGGCAGTACTTCTTGGCCCAGATCACTAGCCTGAGACTTGGGCACGTCAATGTTTTTTTGCCCACCTCCTCAAGGCATCATCATACCAATTTCCCATCAATTAGTCAGGCAAAGGGTGTAAGCTCTTACATCTGTACTTCCAGATATAAACACACTGTAGATACCTCATTCCTCTGGAAGCAGTGAGGTTTGCACACCTGGATTGATAAGGTGTGGTTATGGCTTGCCAAGGACATCTTTTCTTCTGTTGGGATGTTAATAACAAGATGCTGCAAGTACACTACTTAATGGAAGTATGGCTTGGGACCATCCAGGTATCTACTGAAGGGTGAGCTGGTGTGAGACACTTCCCAGAAAAATCTAAAATGCTGCCTATGCATGAAAAGTAGAATAAGTAGAATATATTTCTGTGGAACTGCCATTTACAAAGTTAGCCTTGTGATGTTTGATGTGGAAGAAAAACCTCAGCTACACATGGCAGTAAAAATGGGTTTGCCAAATCAAAACAAAGATGGAGGAGTTATGATTCACAAGACATCCCAAAATACCTTCTGCTCATTTCTGAAGATTAACAGCAGTTCTGACTCAGGTTCTTCATCTTGCCAAAGTCAGCGGAAAGTTACTGTGAAAAAGTATTAAAGGGCTAAATTCTGCTCTCCATTACTCATCTGTCAACTTTAGGACCAGCCCATCAGTGTGAATGTATGGCAAGAACGATCAAGAACTTCCCTGTACTTCTTGCATCCTGGTGCTTCACCAGACAGTCAGACTTTCATGTCACAGTTTATTACATTCTCACCAGAACTGTTTGAGGTAAATTACAGATCTGACACTCTTGGTGTCTGCCACTTGTTCCTCACGGACAATGTCTAATGCTTATAGTACAACTAGTGTCAGAGTGGATGGTATGGTCAATTTAGCAACAGGTATACTATAAAGTTGCTGGGAAGTATATATGAGATACAGAATTAAAAATGACAAAAAAATCTGCATGCCCTGAACAAAATTAAGAAAATTAATAAATTCTAATTATGGCACATATTTTGAGAAATTCCATAAACAGTTATAGAAATTATACCAACAGCAAAATAGTTTCTAAATATTAATTAAGGGTTCTATTTAGAAATATTTCACACATGAATTCCTTACCATCTGTATCTGTAAAACCTGAGAAGAATGAAAATGTAGCAACATCTGGTTAAAATTATTTGAAGATACTAATGCTACACCACCTGAATATCAATTCTATAACAGTATTCACCCTCTCTTAAGAACAGACTTTTATAGCTGAAAAGAATAGCAATATATTCTTTGTGTCGACTTGTCATGTGTCTACAGGAAGTGTCAAACTATATTTTTAGCTACAGAGTTTACTTAATCCCACAAGACTTTATCTTGCCTTTATGTTGACAAATGAACAAGGCTGAAATATAGGGGATCAGCTTCTGTCAAGATACACGGTGTTTCAGAAGTCATTGTTCTTGCACAGCTGTTTCCTTTAAGCTATTGACTTAAACACAATTTTATTATTCTTCTGGGCTCATTACTGAACTCCTCAGCAGTTGTAGTTAATTGTCTCCAAGCTTTACTTTTCTAGACAAGTGAAGAGAATGCAGCAAAAATATAACATCATACCAAGATGAGATGAGGTGACTTTGCTAACACTCTTTCAACACATACAGCTGTGTTCTGGCTAAGTTTTCTTACTTCCATGTTCCTGGTTTTCAAAATATACTTGAAGAATATTACCAGATTAAAGGAAAAAAGGCTACCTGCATTACTTGTAACACCTTTTAGTTTCTTATTAGCATTAAAATAATGTTTTGGTTCACATCTCAGATTCCATCTTTAATGTGTCTGCACTGAATGATGAAAAATAACTGTACCAGCTGTCTGTTTCTTCTACACTAATACAGTACATCTCAACAGTTTCTAAATAAATATTAACAATTTCTAGCAGATTAAATATGAACTTTTTATTTTAGGTTTTATAATAGCTTCCTCCCCCCAACTGTTTCTTGGACTAAATTAAGCCTGGGAGCAGTCCTAGAAGATTCCCTGTAGATGTTTCCAGGTATTTTGAATACAATCAAAATACTCTGCAGTTTGTCTAAGACCAACATAGACAACCTCTGCTAGACCTCATTCAAAAACACTTTTTCTGAGAAAGTTAACTGCAAGGATCTGTAAATTCAGTGAAATTATATGCACAGCAATTATGTTCACCTTATCAACACAAGCCAAATCTTGTACTCCTTTCTAACTTCCCATTTCTGTTAAAATAAAAAACTGCAACTGAACTTAGAGAATGGGGAAATAAAAATGCCCGGTGTTGTCCTGTACCACCAGAGAACTAACAGAAGCTGTTTCACTGTTGGAAAACTTGCTTTGTGCCCATTTCACAATTAGGATGATACGCTTTCCTTCATCTTACAGAACAAACTAATCATGGACCCGGTTTGCCAGTCTGATGGCCCCTGTGGAACCAGGGCAATCCCTTTTGCTTTGCATCACTTTTGGTCGTCCATTTTCCATTCCAGTCCTCAGTACTTTATGGGACCATATTATGAGACTGACTTGCTTAGAACTACTTTACTACAGATGAAAGGGAGGGAAGAAGGTAGGCATCTACTACTGTAGCAGACATGTATCTACTCTCAAACAGCATTTTTCTTAGTTACCTCAAGGCAAATTACTAAACTGCAATTGCCCTGTTATAACAAAAAATATCAGAGTTCCAGGAGGGATGACAACATTGCTTCCACTCAGTAGAAAGGCCTATTTGGATTTTCATTTTTAAATTGGGTCTGGTTAGTGTAGAAAATCAGCATGTGAATACTAAGCAATCCTGAATTCTACCACTACATGAAGATGTCCTAATAAACCGCAACATCTGTACAGCACAAAGGGGATTTAAACTCTCAAATAATTTAACAGCAACCCATATAAACACAAGGAATATATGATGTGAAAAAGAATAACATTTCTCTTCAGTACATGCATTTAAATTACTTAGCTCTGACAGATTAACCTCAGAAGCCAAACAGAATGCAATGACAGAGATTAACATCAGAAGAAAAGAAAAAAAGTACAAAACATCTATTTCTTTTTCCAGGTTCAGCCCTGCCCTGCAGTACCTGGTGTCCTTGACAGACAGTGTGAGGCATGTGCATGCTAATTCTCCTCCTGGGCATGCTCAACATGCTCTTCTTTTAGAAAGAAAATGATAGACTTTGGTAAGTCTTGAATGTTTCCTTATTAGCCAATAATGCACAAGAGCCTTGTTTTCTCTCATATAACTTCAGAAGATTAACTGCTGTGTTTGATTACTCTATAACAAAGATGAAAAGGCAGACACCTTCATAGGATACTCAGTTCTTGGAAAGACTGAACTGCCCTCTGAACAGAAACTGGTAGCAAACTCTCTCCACTGTCTAGAGAGAGGCACAAATGTGGTGACACTTTGCACATAGGTGCTGCAGTTGAGTGCTTGCATTAGCAAGGTGGCTTGCTGAACACAGTAGCAGGATATCCTTGGAAGCAAGGATATATCCTTGCTTCCAATTTCCAAGCCCTTTCTGGACAGATTTCTTCACAAGTTTTCTCTATTGGTTTTTAACATGTATGATGAATGAAGGGTTGCTAGATTGCCTATAAAAGGCAGCAAGGTGCAGAAATATTTAAAAACAAGCTATTTGCTTTTTATCACCAACATAAGCCAGTGCAGAAACATCCACAAAAATACTATAGAAATGGTGGTGATTGTAGTGGGTTTTCTTCCCTTTTTTTGGTGCCTGTGTGTGGCAATACATGCTCAAGAGAAACATGATTTTGAGTAATCCTTCAAAGTCTTCTTAGCTGCTCTATGTAAAAATTATTCAAGAGTATGACATGAAAATTGTTTTTGCAGAGTGTAGTCTAACTGTCAGACACACTTTTAAGCACCAGATCTACTTTTTTTTCTTAAAGCACAAATTACTTGAACAGAAATACTTTTTTGTTGTTATTTTCAAGCAAATTAAAAGCTAAAAAAAACACTGGAGAAGCAAGGAAAGCAATCAGACTACACAGAGGCTGTTGATCCTTACTTATGCAGACATAAATATAGAGTTAAATTTGAACTGTTCTCAACAGGACAATCTTAATCATCTAGTCAACAACTGTCACCCTATGAGCAAAGTGGGGAACGTACAAACCTCACTCTGTATGGATGGAGACTGTGTATCCCAAGGATACATAGGATGGATAGAGTGCAAGAACTACTCCTGAATCCTGTCAAGCCACTTCTTCCTCCTCTTCACTCACAATGAAGACAACAAAGAAATGAAGAAAATCTGCAACCTTACTAAACAGCAACATCTGGTTGGAGGAAGTACTGAAAAACACCCTTCTCTCCATGACCTACCAGATACAGACTTGGCAGCAAGGATTCACATGTGTATGACCTCCAGGCTTGTTTATTGCATCTCATTGTATGCAAGAATGAAAAATATGTATCATGAAAAACTGATGTTAAAAAAAGCAGCTACCAGTCTGCTTAGCAACACAAGCCACTATGAACACATCATCCTGGCATGCTGGTCTCCATACAAACTCCCCCATGATTTCAGAGTCCAGGTGAAGGTCATTGCCACATTCCTCAAAACTCTCTGTGGAACTGGCCTTAGGTACTTGAGAGATTGCTATGCCCTCTGCAGTGACGACCTTCTCTGACAGCTATGTTCCCTTGGAACAATTAAACTGTCAGCCAAGGGAAGAAGCTCAGCAATGCATAAGACCTATCTTTACAGAAGCTAAATCTCAGTGAGAACACTACCACTGCAAAGAGAAGGAAATGACTAAATCTCACCAACTGCAGTTCTCAGACCTTCACCTTACCTTCCCCAATGAGTTCTGCCCAACCAAACCCTGCAAAATGGATGGATGGATTGGATATCAGCCATCAATGTATAATCATTGCCAGAGGTAAATGCAACATAGACTAAATAGTAAGATGTGTAATCCACTTTCATAACTGCTCTTGCTCCTAGACTAGAAAAAATGTCTAGAAGACTGCCTATTTACTCTGTTGCAAATGTATTTTATACTGAGATCAATGAAAGTCATTGAAAACTGACTTTCAAGTAATTCTTCCCGATCCCCTGTTTGCCGAATTAGAATTATTGGTAATTATAATTTAAGCTCTATCCCTACAAAGACAATGGTCCTTACAGCCAGAGAAAGACACTTCTGTCTCCTCCCATAGAGTGCTTTTTCGTTTACATTGGGGAACTGCTCAACAGTGATAGGAATTTCAAAGCAGTCTGCTTAGAAGTGCTGTATTTAAAACAGTATAATGCTTGAGATGGACAGAAAAATTTCCTCTTGAGTATTTTTGAAAAAGTACAGGAAAATTCAGTCTCAGGAAAATTATACCCGCTTTAGCAAGAGTTGTTAGCATCCAAAAGAAAAAAACGGTTCAGGCTGTCATCATTTATTAGGATCAGATGGAATGGGCCTGAACTTTTAACACTCTTTTCTCATACTATCCTGACGTCACACTTAAGGCCCGGGACTTTACCCTTACCTGAAATATGGGTGCTACTGAAGAAAAGTGCTGACCAGACTTCAAAAATCTGTCAGCTGGTAGAGGCAAGTAGACTATCTATAAACCTTAGGATACTAAAATGACCTGGCATGAATACAAATATGTATAATTCACTCAAGGGATTACACTTCTGACATCATAAACTACAAGAACATTGCCTAAATGCTTTATGGTCAGCAGCAGAGCCCCCAGAGCAAAATCAACATTGCTCTCTGAAGTCATTCAGTATTTTATATAGAATAGACTGTGAACTCTTAAGCATTTGAAGTTCAAAAACTTTTAAAAACACAATGAATAATTCAATTTTTCTCTCAAGTGACCTCAGTGAAATGATGCTGGGGCTTGGATTCAACATTTATAAGTGAACTGAAACTGGAGCAGCAGCAAGTAATGCTACAGCCTAGAAGGCATGGGAGCTCTCTTAAAACTTTTAAGGGACTACATCTCATTCCCTGATACATAGGCTTGATCTATCCACTGAGTTTTATACCAATACAGTTGTACCAGTTAGGTGATGATCATTCCCATGCTGCCAAACTAATTTTGATAAGGGTGCAGTTGTATTAATATAAACATGAGAGTTGATTCAGCCTTCTCTTTTCTTTTAAAAATACCTTGGCTCTAACTCCATCAGTACTTTTAAGTACTGGTTACGACAACAGGGTTTTTCTGACTTTATCAGTACTATTGCTGATAGTTAGGACACTGCACAGACCTTCATGTGCTGTAGCCACATGCATGGCACAGAGTGCTCCTGGAAGGGACTCATGTTGTTTCACTGCCTGGTAATGTCATTTGTGAATTGTACACAAGCTATTGCAGTGAAGTGAGCACATTTTTCCTGTAATAATGCTGTGATTTAGAATGTTTTGGGTTTTGGTTTTGTTTTTTTTCTTTAATACAAGTGATTCAATCTGCTCCTCTTCCAAAAATTAACTGATCATTTGCAGTAATTGTACACTTAATTATGAAACGCATCATATTTTTACCAATTGGTTTTATTTCATGAATCACAATATCTAATGCCAATCTGAGTTTCCCCTGTCAAGTCTGCCCTACACTAGAGCATCATAGTCAATGTATTTAAGTCGGCATCTGTGCATTGTTACTGATGGCTGGGGTAAAGTTGTAGTTTAATTGCAGAGAAAGAACTACATTCACCAAGTCCCACCTTGTGCAACTCTGTAAAAGACAACAGCTGCATCTAGGGTTAACTCAGCTCACTGTATCTTCTGTAATTTCCTTTAACAGTGTTGTGAAATTATAGCCATTAGAACTGGCTAGTGCATTGCTGTGGTCATGCCCCTGCTGCATTCCTGTCAATCTCACAAATTCAGTTACTTTTATTCACTCTTGTGGGTCACTTTGATTAAAACCTCAATAAAAGGCATTCAACCATTTACATTTTATTGACACATTTGACAGAGAGGTTTCTTCTGGGCTGAAGAGGAGCACATAGATATCAGAGAATATGCATCAGAACTGCACAGCAAGCACAGGCCTCTGTGCAGTGAGAGCTGTAAGCTTGTACATGGTCCCCTCTGAGCACCGAAACAAGCTACATCATTACAGCAGAGACGACAACATGCACAGGGGGGCAGAACTTACTCTAGTGCCCATGATACAAGAGGAGAGCAAAGCAATTGTGCTAAAGTTAAAAAGTTCAACCAGCACTAATGTTTACTATCACAGCATACCCTCAGCATTGTACAGCTTGTAAAAAAATCCAGCCACTGAAAGACACAGTAAGTGCCCTTTTTACAGCATAGAGGTGTCAGAGAAAGTGAAACACAGAAGAGAGAAGTATAATAGATGAAGTCATCATAATTAAGTAGGCAGATTTTTAATTCTGTGTGAAAGATGCGGAATTCAATGTATACTGGGAGCCTGTTCAGTCTAGAAATACTTGGCAATAGACTTGGAATGATCAAATGACAAAGGCAGAAAGAGAAGAGTTCAAGATAGTGCTGTGTGGTGCACAGAAAAGAGGATGGGAAGAAGGGAGACAGAGAGAACCTGAAATAAAAGATCTTTGAGAACCACTAGGAATATCCCAGAATACTGACACACAGAAATAAGAGTAGCAAAAGACAATCTTTTATGCAGATACAGTCTGAAATGAATGACAGGGAATGAGTTCAGAAAAAGCCACCTAAGAGAAAAAAGCTAGTTCCTGAGTTAACAGATTATGACAGCATCATTCAATGGCTAGATTTCAGAGCTTTTAATATAAAATCCACATTACAGCTAACTTCTCAGTACCCTCCTTGTTATCCTTCCTTGTCAAATAACTGGAATTTTGTAATGCTTGCTAGTAATTCAGGTTTCATTCCAGCAGCACAAGGCTTCATTCCACTGAGAACGAAGCCTTTAATAACTCAACAGAGCAGCTGCATTTAACATTCAATGTTAGAGTGGCATGCAGCTCTCACCATACCAGATCTTCAGCTCCCCAACCTCTATGCCTTTCCAAAGGTGAAAGCAGATGTAAAGCTGACCTGACAAGAAGCCAGAGGTATGCCCTTATAGAGAAATAAACAAGTAGAGTTGGCATCTGTTCTGAAGTCATTTCCAAATATCTGGCTTGGAGCATCATGTGGCTGATTCAGGCCTTTCATGTTACCTCAACTCTGTTAATAGCCTTTAGTCTACTAAATAGCATAAAATAACATTAGAAGTAGGTTTAACTGATATAAATAGTAGGTTAGCAAAGAATGAATAAACATTCTAGATGGTCTAGGACCAGTCTGGTTTTGGTCATGCCAATAAGAAGATGCCTGGAGAACACCACAGGATAGGAGATTCAGGGAAAATCAATGAGCTGAAGCTTTCCGTGGTCACAGGTCAGCTTAATAATAAATGCGATGTATTTGTTTGCCTTATATAGATTAGGACACTTTTATATTAACAATATTCAGTTGCCTTATAAAGGTGAAGGCTGTTTTATATTAGCAATGAAAGAATACAAAAAGAGGCTGTTTCTCAGGCACAGTGCTGAATCTGTGCACATACAAACACACGCACGTCTTTATCTATAAATGCCCAGAGACCTTCTCTGAAATGAGTCTTGAAATTTAGATGACTTAAACCAACATTTCTTCTTAAGGGTTTTGCTAATGGAAAATTCAGGGTAAAATTTTAAGTTCTGGAGGACACGCAGTCATGCTTGTTCTCATACAATTCCATACAGTTCTTGATTTCACACTGCTTTTTTATGTGAGCTCTTTATATTTTATTTGCATTATGTTTTAATTTATTTACTGCTGCATGAGCCTCAGAGCTTATGTGAAGTTCTTCAATGTTTCACCAGGAAAGCCATGCCACTCTGGAAGTATTCCTTTACCGTCCTTAGTTTGCAAAGGATGTTTGAAATTAACATTGTCTGCTAGGTTGTGGGACAAGTTCTGGCATTTCTGTATCCTCTGTACCCAGACACATAACTTTAATACTTCAAATGTAAACATCTAAATCTCAGTCACTCTACAATGCCTTTATTACCAGTGGAGATAAATAAATAGTTTTACAATTATATGATTCATTTGTATCATTTCAGATGTCAACTATATGCCAGTGATTTATGATTAATAATTGGTTATTAAGATAGCCCAGAAAGTCATCTGAGATTAAAAGGTCAAAATCTGCAGCTGTCTGAATATATATCATACCATTTCTATGATCAAACTACCCTTTGGTTGCACAAATCCTACCTTCATTCTCTGAGTCAAGTATTAACCCAGGCAAAATATAAATATCCCCACTTCCCAACTACTCCTATAGTGAAGACCCTGTGGCAAATGGTAACTTGGGACTTTCTTGGTAGGTGGTATAAAGTCATACAGGTATGAAGTCTGTTCCTTGACTGCTGTGGATATTCTGGAGGTTTATGAGAGATAAAAAGAAATGTGCACAAAGTATGTCTGCATTCTGACAATTATGGGCCTAATACAGCACTTAAGTCTCATAACTTGAGCTGTACCTTACACTAGTGCTGGATCTTTGACAATGGTACACTGATGTAATCATGCCTATATGATCTGTCCTCCTGACAGTGCTCTGTTCATTACGAAACAGATCATGTTGTCTAATAACTCTACTTAGGCTGTTTCTTTACCATATAACTGGGGTGTTGGGTGGTAAAACTAATTTTTGTGGTATATAATTTTGCCCAGGGAAGTGGCTGAATCACCACCCCATGCCATTTAAAAATCATGTAGATATGGTGCTTAGGGACACTGTTTAGAAGAGAATATGTAGAGTAGGGTTAATGATTGGACTCAATGAACTTTTCCAACCTATATGACTCTGTGATGAGCCAAAAATTTAGGCAAAGATGCACCTGATTTTCAAGTTAACAGAACTTGAAAACACACTCTGATTCTTCCCAATCAGATGTTAGTATAAATTCCATCACTTTGATAGAGCTACACAAGCACAAAAGGAATGTAAAGCAGAAGAGAAGGCATGCAAGAGGTCTCCAGAAATGGGCATAGAACAAATCCACAGAAAAAACCTCCACATTTATTCTGTGGTTCATACATAGCTTAAGGTAAGAGAAAGGGAATCAGAGCCCAGGGCATCCACCACTTGGAAGCATCCCTTTAGTTACACAGAGGTGAGGAGAAACCTTATAATATGGTTTAATCACCATCTAGAATAAAAACTCAGAGCAGCTCCTTACCTTTATGTATCCTCAGTGCACAAGCGTGCCATTATAATTTTCCATAAAAGAAATTATTCAGTATCTATGCAGAGACAGATACCTTTCAGATACATTGGAATGTTGCCATCAAGGCAGACATGGAAAATAATTTCACTTACAGATTTGAGTAAAACAGCGATGGCGCAAATACAAAGTTGAGAGCATTCTCGTCTCAGCTCCATGACCAATTCCCTACATGACCCAGACAAATACCACTGCAAGATACAAGGACTGAGAATCTGCTGCACAAAATAAATATTTTTGTCATCAATTACACTAATATAAAGGTCAGCACAACTTTATTGTAAGGTGTGGGTAACATCTAATTAATTTGGCCTCAAAAAGCTTAATCTCTTCACTTTTCCTTCATTTCAGTTCTCTATTGTAAAACAGGGGCATATTAGCATACCTGTCTCCATGAGTTGCTATAAAGATCAATCCCTAATGTCTGTAAAATGCAGAACCTTTTTTATTGCTGCCAGTGTAGGAGGCAGTGATTTCTTTTGTGATTTGGAGAAGCGTAGTACTGTAAGAAATTACAAAAATAGCTTTTTAATGGAGGTTTTAAAGGTACTTACAAAAGTTTAAGTGAAACTCAACAATCTTTCTACACATTTTAAAAAGTATTTCAAATTCCTATTTCAAATAATGTAAAATAACAATAAAAAGAGACCAAGACAATATATAGGCTCAACTTACTGAGCATCTTTTATTAAATGAAGTTTTAGAATGAATTTTAATTAAAATCTATTAAATTATTTTATTTTAACATCTCGGTCTTTAAGAAACAATTGTAGTTTTTAGGTCTGCTGCAGTCAGAAGAATTGCATCAAAGTTAGACTTGGGTTTGGGCAACAAAGAGCTTTTGGAAGCCAACCTATGTGATTTATTTTTTTTTTTCTGTAGAAATTGTGTTTATGTTTAATTTTCAGTGTTTTTTGGGCACAATCATAAGTACGGATATAAAAAAGATTGACCTTCTGGCTAGGGTATCATAAGTCTAAGTCTGACATTTCCTAAGATTTCTCTATTTTAGGTTCTGCTTCACTGTCATCTTCTGTACATGCAGGCTGGAGTTAGTGATTTCACATGCAAGTGAAAGAAATCAATCAGGAATCCTCACACAGTTTGTTGTAGGGTTCTTAGCAGGGTGGATTAAGAGAAGACTCCTCACATCACATTTCAACTAAGCCATATACTATTCAGTACTACACAGGAAAATTAATTATGCCCTGTATTTAAGTGTGCATTTGCTTAATGGATCTTCTGCTACATTTTATATATATTTACTTTGGTATGTGTGGGTCGAATTGACCTATGGCAACATGGGATACCATTTTAAGGTACTGTAGCTGTTGTGAGAACAATCGTTTTTTATTTTCACAAAATGAATGGCATTCTGGCAACCTGGGCATTTATGCCATTTCTTTCTGGGCATAGTCTAAATATATTTACATACCGGCATCAGAGCTGATCTCTAGACATTATGAATTTATCATTGATTTCAGTTATAATGATTACACTCTAGGGAACATGAAATAAAAAGTGTGAAAAGAGAAGACATGAGTCTATACAGAAGAGAAACAGACACCAGATGCATCTGCAGCTTCCAATCTCGTAATAAAGTTTCTCAGCTGATCAACTATCTTTAGAAATAATGCAGTTTAAGACAGGTAATAGTCTCTTCCTTCTCAGTTTACCAGTTTCAGCAATGTTCTCCCTTGTAGACAAGTACAGATTGTATACATATTTTGTTAGGCAAGAGTGTTGTGATACACTTTTTCATAATAAAACATCCTTCTTTCCTCTTTTCCCTTTACAGACTTTCTATAGATCATCCTACAGACCCTGAAGGAATTCAGAGTTAAGGAAATGCTTTGCTGTGTACCACTGCCATCTGCTGCTAATCTCTCCATGTGGATACAGAAGGTTTTATTTCACCATTTATTTAATCCATTAAAGATCATCAGCTGAATTAGCATGGTCAGTTCAATATTCCTTTCACAATACTTATCAAACAACCCCTTCCCATTACATTATGGAGTTTCTTATTGCACATCTTGGCAGATTTATTGAGGTAATGGTTTCACTTTCACTTCCAGCAAGAAAGTTCTTTTCTTCTGCCACTCAGTCAAAAAGGTTTGGGCTTGAAGCCTCATACAGAACCAGACTGTTCCAGAGAGGAAGTGTCCATCTTAGAGATTCCAACAGTTTACACATTTGCCATCTGTATTCAGAGATCTTCAGTAAGAACATGTTATTTCTGGGTCCCACTTCAGCAGCACTTTTGACACCCACTCATTCACACAATTTCTAAGGAGTACATCATGTCAGAATGTAGAATTGCTGCATAGTTACTTTAATTTATATGGTACTCTGACTTGTGTTTCTCACTACCTGTAACCAGGACATATCAAGATCTGCTGCATAAATATCATCAAGAAGCAAATACAGTTCTGTATGAAAAAAAGCAGACATGAGTATGATAAAGAAGAAAATAAAACACAAAACCCTGAGTCTCATTGATTTGTAACTGTATGGCTAATTGAAGCTACCAACTGTACAACATTTGAGTAGCTGGAAAATGTATCTTCTCCCTTCCACCCTGCCTCTTGAAAAAGATGGAATTGTATCTTTCATCTACAACATTTGGAGAACAGAATAGCTCCCATTAATATTTGACACGATCCTTCATGCATTTTTAAAGCATCTCAGAACATGGGAGATTTCAGAACAGATATCATCACTGTCCTGGAATTAGAAGGAAATTTATTGTCAGAATAAAATGCAGAGAGAAGTCTGAGATAAAAAGGAAGCAAGTATTAGGCCTCAGTTTCATGTTAATCGCAGTGAGAAGACAGTCAACTTTGAAGCCCACCATGATACCATTCTCTGGCTGGATAGTTCTTGGCTTGCTAGCCCACTTTCCCCCTCTGTCTGGAATAGTCCACCTCCTCACACCCTGCACACAGGCATACACGCAACATGGAAAAAGCCACCACAGAACCATCACTGGCTAGTGAAATCAGTAAGGTATGCTTTGTCCACACAGGCTTCCCAGGCAAGATGCCATGAATTTTTTGATCACTTTTGAAGAATTCTCATCTGCCTGATGAATCTTCTTTTTGCATTATTTAGTTTTTTAAAGGGTTTTGGAGGGTATAAGTGAGTACTACAACTAAGTAGGAAATAGGCTTTTGTGTATATTCATAGTTAAATCAACTGCAATGTAATAACAAACATGAAATCTTATAATGTATTAAGTTTTCCCAGAAGTCCTCACAAGAGATAGCACTGATTTCAGGTTTATAATATCAGAACATCACACCATAAATGTCTTCAAAAAATGGAAGAGCTTTCACTTCACTTTTCCAATCAGTTACATATTCTCAGGAGGAATACAGGGCATTTGATACAGAACCTGTGGCATCTAAACAGTAAACATCTATTTCACTTTCTTGTACCTCCTAAGCCTCCTCACCTCTGTCTCTGCTCCACTTACTTCACCCTAGTGAAGAACAGATACACCTTGCTCCTACCTGATTTACTTTTTTCTTCTGTTCCTTCCCAGAAGAAAAGTTTTTCCTTGCTTTGACCATGAAATGCTCATCTAGGCAAACAAGCTATGAACAATAACAGCAGCCAGGGCTTTAGTTTTTGAAGGCTTCATGGAAAACATACCTCTTCATCCTCTTTTACTTCCTGTCTTTTTCACCCTCCCAGAGAGCCTATGAAGGCATCACGTTAACTTTCACTGTGAGCATCTCATACTGACCAGTGCGGGATGCAGGACAGTAGACAGGAAGAATGAGTGGTATTTGCTAATACTGAATTCCTGAATTTGTTTGAACAGTGTACTTTAGTCGGGTTTTTCCATAGCCCTATACCCAGAGCTGTGGAAGAACAGTGTGCATACTGTCCTTATAAGAAGAACTGAGATGAAAAGTTAAAATCACTGAACAGGATTAGTTCTGTTCTCATTCAAACCAGGACAGTATACAGATAACATGTACATGTTGTCTTTAACTCTGGCTAATTAGAAAACTAACATTAAAAATTTATCTCTTTCTCTTTTCCAGCAATCAGGAAACTAATGGAAACTTAGTTCTATTTTTGAAGGGTAACTACAACCCTCTTTACTTACTAACATTTCTGGTCTTTTATTAAATCCTCCTTTGAACAAGTAAAACTTGTTGGACTAAATGCAGCTTCTAAAGAGTAAAAACAGGTCAATAACCAACCACACGACTATTAAAAATGTTCAGTCTATATGTGCACTCATACTATTGCTACAAAAAAGTGGACACTTCTGAACGGGCAAGCTGTTGTTTAGTATAGCTCCATTTACTTTCTCTTTGCCTCCAAGAGAAAAAAAACCCCAAACAGGTATTGTTTAAATAACATCTACATCATCTGCAAGCACAAGATGAAACAGTTCTAGGAAAGGTAAGAATAGGCATGGAAAATAAATGAACAGAAGGCCCATGAACCTTGAAGGTCTCCAGTTACCAGAAACATGTATGAGAAAAAATTAGTGGGGGAAATTTCAAAGAAATTTCAAAGAAATCCTAGAACTAATTTTGTTTGTCATAGAAAGCTGTCAGTGGCTGCTTTGGAGAAACTATGACAAATTTTGGGGCCCAACTTTGCGCCTTTCAATTCTTACTCTTGAGCTCTAAGGTAGAACTGGCTGTGGCCTTCTTCAGAAGCAAATCCTGAGGCTTTTACTGCTAGATACACCAAGTGCATGTTTTAAAGCCCAGAAAATGGTTATCAACAAAGATACCTGCTGTCATGATGATTTGAAAGAACTCACTACTGGGAAACAGACAAGGATGAAGTAAGACCTCTGGCAATGCCTGGTCAGAATTCAAATGACAAGGTAACAAGGGAATTTAAAAAAAAACCCAACAAAACCAAAACCAACACAACCAACCAACCAACCAACAAACTAACAAAACAAAACAAACAAAAAGGGAAAAAAAAGAAAAAAAAAAGCTTGAAAAGGCAGATAATTCTAATATGGAGTGTATGAACAGATGGCTACACCATCAATGATGTGTGCAATCTGGCTTGATGGGATGATTGGATGAACTCAGATGACATCAGGCACGCTCCACTTTATATAACTAAGTACCAGCCATGAAGCAGAGCCGAATGTGAGCACAGTTGTGCCCTACAAAACTGAAAATAGAAAATTAGAGGGTCTTATATCACTGGATGGATAAACAGCCATTGTGTCAATGACTTTACAATGGGTTATCAACTAGAGATTGAACTACTAGCTACAGAATGACTCTGCGACTGGACTGATCCTTAAGAAGAGGGAAGAAAAACAAAATGAGAAACACAGATGAACAAAAGGGGCAACTGTCACTGTGCCTGCTACTCTGAATGGAAAGAATTGTGTTGCCATCAGTGATGTTATTTTATTAGTCACATGCCTGTGCAGTCCTGGCAAGTGAGTTTAGTAACATGTGTCATCCACTTTGCTCCTTCCACTCATGCATCATAGTTTAGTTTCATTTCCACTACTGAAGTACAGCAGAGTTGTTAGCTGTACAGTATTTTGGATGTCAGTGCAAATTCAATTACAGTTTTATTTTGTCATTTGATATGTCAGTGAAATAGAAACAATCAAGAAGATTGACACCGATCATAATCTGAATTGTCATGCCCAATCCTTGACAGAGGCATGAGTTAGAAAAGATGTCAGTCATTCAAGACTCTTGACTCTCTGAACTACCTAAGAATGTGCATCAAAATGGTGGATTATTCAGTGCTTGCAAATAAAACTATATGCTATGTTCTGCTGAATAGAATTTCCTGGACAGAAGAATTATTTTTTAATACTCACACTCTTAAAGAGTGAACATTTGTGGCTATGCTTTTAGTGAAAAATCCCAGAACCTTTATTATTTTAATGATGAGGTTCTGTTTTCTTTCAGTATATTTTTTTTATACTGTTGTCCTTTCCTTTATTAAAGATTTCATTTTTACTCACATTAGTATTTTATGTTTTACCTATTTGCACGGCAATACGTTAGTGTGCCTGCTGTTTTCAGCACCATGATAGTATTTGCAACATCGAGGTTGCTCACTTTCTCTGAACATGCCCTAACAACACACAGACTTTATGAAATTAAATAAAAGTAAAGAGGTAAACTAACATAGTTTCCGCACAGTGGCAATGAATCCTTCATTCCTTCGGATGTCAACATAGATGGTTATGTTTTAGAGCAAATGAGGACTAGACTAATTGTCTCTTTTAATGGACACAAGGGAAGCACTTCAAAATCATTCAATAGCTCATTCTCCTATTCTACAAATAAATGCCTTTTTTTCAGGAACACAATGTCAAGAATCAAAATTAAGTATCTCCAAATAGTGTTAAAACTTGCCAATTGCTTTCAAGCCATCAAAAATGTTTTAATGGAAATAGGTAAACATCTATTCTTATTACAAAAATGATTATAAAAGAAAGCAGATAGAGCATAATCTACAGGTACCAGGTATCTACCAGAAGATAACATGAAGTGAAGGGTTTATTAAAGTGTAATGCATGTGCCATATTACTTCACTCTACACTGTGCAGCATATTAGATCATTAGGCATCAAATTTATAGAGAAAGACCACACCAGCATTTACAAGGTCAAAACGAAGATCTAATCAAATATACATTTGGGGCAGTTGAATGCTTCTATCCCAAACTACAGAAAAATAGATAGTATACGCTGCCTGTACAACAGGGAAGGGAAAAACAAAACAAAAAAAAGGTGTTTCTCATCAAGATCAAGAGGGACTCTGATTCAAAAAATTACTTAGTAAACATAGGTTCCTGTGTCCAAAACGGTGATTCAAAAATTCCACCTAACTATGAAAATAACAAAAAAAATGTTAAGATCCATTCTGTTCAGCCTAAGAGATCCACAGACTATGCAAATTTTCAGGAAAGAAAAGTTATGTGTCTATGGTTGATGTTCTCTGAAACATGTAATTCATGCACAGGTTCAGGATATAGCTCTTACCACGAGCAGAGACGCTTCCGTCTTCAGGCTAACAGCCATGTTCAGGCTCTGTTGATCTTTCTGCTATGTGCAAGAGTATACAAACCAAAATATTCCCACCTTAAGTTTTGTTCACCTACAAAAGGATGCCCAGGCCATAAGACAAGAGGGTTTTGAGAGAAAAGGACAGAGAAAATTAATGAAAATGAGGTAAAATGAACATACAAAATTTAACTGCTAGGAAATAAGCTCCCTGTCTTTCACAGGTAAGCCACATGAAGATGGCTCCATACTCTTCCACAAATTCATAGCTCTTGAGCCAGTTTTTTTTTTTTGTTGGTTTTTTTTCATGCAAATAGAACTTTCAGGGCCACTCGACATTGTTTGACTATCTCTTTAATGGCAGCAGGAAACACCGGGGCTGTGAAATGTGTGCTAAGCGGTTGGTCATGTATATATCAGGAATGGGGATATTTCAGAACAGGATTACTGAATGAGGTCAACAAAGCACATGGATAAAGGAGATGTGGTTGAAATAGCCTAACCTGAATTTTCTAAAAGGCTTTTGAAAAATCCCTCATCAAAGGCTTTTATGGAAACCCAGCAGTCAGAGCTTTAGGGAAGGTCTTTATGTTGATAAATAACTGGTTAAAAGACAGGGAACAGAAGGTAAGTAGGTTAGCCAGACAGCTCTTGCAATGGAGGGAGGTCATTAGTGGAGTTCCACAGGGACTTGTGCAGGGGATGCAGTCGTTCATCATATCCCTAAGCAACCTTGTAAAATGGGTGAGCAGTGAGGTGAGGCTTTGTAATGATATTAAGTTATGCACAGTAATAAGGATGATGGCTTGCTGACTGTGAAGAATTGAGAAAGGTGCTTATGGAAGTAAGTCCCTAGGCGATAAAGTGGCAGATGAAATTTTTGTAGATGAATGCAAAGAGATGCACAGGGGGCAAAACAATTCTAGGATCATTTGTGAAACAATTGGTCCTCAGCTGACCGTTATAGCTCAGGAGCAAGACCTTGAGGTTATGATAATATTGTACAAGGAAAACAAGCTCATAGTGCCCCATGCTGTCAACACTTCCCTGCCACAAATGTTAGGAACTATTAGGAGAGGAATAGAAAACAAAGGAACATCATTGTATCACTGTAAATCCCATAATTCATTCACACCTTGAGTACTGTGGGCAGCTGTGATCTCCCTATGAAGAAGGAAGGAGCAAAACTTGAGAAATTGCAAAGAATGGCAATAATCAAATACATGGAACAGCTTGTGTATGAGGAACAACCTACTAGGCTAGAGATCATCAGCCTGAAGAAGAGGTAAATTAGACTAACTATGATATATGTCTACAAAACCCTAAACATTAGGGAGAAAGTGTAGAAGGATGAAACATTTGTCTCTTTAGTAGAGAACTAAAGGCATCAAATTTCATTAGTAGGCATGAAGTTAAAACAAACATAAGGACATGATTCCTTATATAATGACCTCTGGTATTAGTTGTCAATTAATTCTGTGCATGCTAA
Organism: Ceryle rudis; assembly: GCA_033439905.1. NCBI lineage: Eukaryota > Metazoa > Chordata > Aves > Coraciiformes > Cerylidae > Ceryle > Ceryle rudis. The sequence continues at coordinate 30,154 of JAAGNO010004932.1, forward strand.
AAAAAGTACCTGGGCTAAAGTTGAGATTGGGCAAGAATAGGGAAGAAACATCCATCAGGAGTTATTATATATACAAAACTACATGCATCTGGAGATAGTATTAGAGGACATTACCATAGATGGTTATCTTGTTCTTACTCTCCTGGTAGGCTTCTGCTCATAGTCATAGCTTAAGGCGGGATACTAGGTTGGATGGCTTGTGGTCTGGTTGGGTACAACTGTTAAGTTATTACAGGTGTAGCCTGAGTTCTAACTTGACAGAAAGAATTTCTGGTGTAGGAGTCTACAGATTTACTGTGTGCATGGTAGTAACCATTCTCTTAAACCTGTCAACTGTTGTTGTTAATAGCATCAAGGATCATGTGGACAAATTTTAGCCCTCTAGAGTGTCCTTTATGAACCATCCATAGGCACCTTTACTAGCTACACTGTGACCAGCCATGCAAGACGTGTTAGTCACATAAAATGGGAAAACACAGAAGCCTTCTTCACCAGAGGATTAAGGTAAAAAATGCCTAATAGAGAAATGTGAATGAGAAGAACAGAAAAAAATCTATTTCTTTCACAACTATTAAGGCCAGAATACCTAATGGTGTGAAATTTGTCCTCTGCAGTTGTAAGACTAAAAACCTGGTCCATTTGGCCAGAAAAATAAATTTCCTGGAGTTTTTTCAGCTAGCAGCGAAAATCTCAGAGAACAGAAAAACCTTCTGTCAAAAGAAAAAACAATGTTTATCAAGGAAAGGAGCATTCCACCACAAGTTAAATGTCATGATGTGTGGGCATGATCACCTAATGATGTAAATCTTTTGCCTGAGAAACTTCACAGAAGCCCAGGCAACTTGTGTATACGGGGGTCATCCAGTTCCACTAATGAGGAAAGGTAGTTGTGGATTCATCCCTCAGTAATAACCTTTTAAAATCACAATACTATGTCCTGACAAGAAGTCTTAAGTAGAAAGTCTCTACCTCCATAACCATCCAAGTGGATAGGATGTGTCTATGTCAGTCCTGGAGAGTGGGTCAAGTGGTGACCTACTACCCTTCCATCCAAACTACACCAGAAGTACTACTTCCTAACTTCCTACTAATTCCTGTGCTAAGATGATGAAAGACAGAAATGGTCCTGGTACTCTTTATGGTCCCAAGTGAGGGAAGAGTCAAACTGAAGTCAAGTGAAGGTGTCAGAAAGAACAGCCAGGAAATGTGACAATGATTCAGCTTACACTCTTAAGACATCATGACAAGTACTGTGATAAAGCACAATGCTGAGAGAAGTCTTGGCTTCTCCTTGTTGAAAAGAACATGCCGGTAAACACTAGTTTGATGAATAAGAAACAAAACCATCCCTTAAGTTCATCATTCTTTTTGGTGATGTGAGCCAGTAGATTCTCTGCTCTCAAACTTTCTCAATTCTCTCAACCAATTAACGAGAGAAAAAAGAATCTCACATTACCTTCCAGAAGGAAGGTAAATGGGAACAGGATCCCTTCTCAAAAAGATTAGTCTCCAGTACATTCACGGAGATTAGTGCCAGCCTCTTGCTGAGGTTGACTGCTTCAGCTTCTCATAATCCTAGCAAGCAAGGTCTAAGGAAGATGTAACAAAATTCTACTGTTTAGACTCTCTCACACATATGTTGGGCTTGTAGGCAGGGATATGTCTTTAATGTAAATGTCAGTGGCAGTTGGTAAGCAAATTTCTCAATGCGGTACAAGTATTATTCATAGTGCAGGGCCAATATGTAATCTTTGGAGAGCTCAAAAAGCCATCACCCAAAGTGGAGAACAACAGTTTTGTCAGTCTAAGAGCCAACAATGCCTGGAAAGAAGGAGGAAAGCAATCTGTTCCACCCCACCAGGAGGCTGTAAAGAACAGAGGACACCCTGGCTGTTCTCTCTTCTCTGTGGCAATGTTCAGTGCCATCCACTCAAGTATACTCTGAACATGCCTTACCACACATGGGTGTGCTGCATCCCTCACAAAAACACAGCTGCAGCAGGTTGCTCATTTTTACAGAGGGGGGTAGGGAGCCACCAGACTCTAATCATCAGAGATTCTGTCCTGGAATCAGCTCCTCCTCAGCCTGCTCACACTCTCCCAGAAGGTGGCCATAATTGCTAGTTTATAGGCTCGTCTGGGTGGAATCCAACCTTTTTTTCAAAGCTATCCCACTGTGCCAAATCCTGTGGCGTCTGCCTCAAAAGCCCTCTCCATGAGAACTGAATGCACATTTTGTAAGAGCAGGAGAGCATGTCAAAGCAGGTGCAGAATATACTTCCCTGGCTTCAAAGACAAAAAAGTGCAAAGACATCTAGTATATTGAACCTATTCCCTTCTTCAGAGACTTAGAAAATCTAACACTAACTACAGATTTCAGCAAACAAGATTATGAGTAGCGGAAGTTCCTGTCCAGGGGTACAAAGGAGAAGCTCCTGTGCACACATAACATGGCCCCATTCTTATTATGCACAATGGAAATAATAATATTGCTGATTTTATTAGCAATTGAGTCAGACCCTGTCACCAAACTAGTCAGTGAGCTAGGAAGTGTTGAGGGCGAAGGCTCACTTCTGCCTTTTAAATCCAAAACAAACAGCAATCCAAAATATATTTTCCCATTTCAATTACTTTCCTAATTTAATAAGCCTCTCCTCGCTATACTAGCGCAATATTATTGTTTATTGATTACTCATTTTTAAAATGGAATCCCATCTGTTCTGCTTTATTCCTGCTTATTTCCAAAGTTTCCAATTAAATAGGAAATAAGATCTTAATTTCAATATGGTTCAAATACACTGAAGTGAAGGTTACATCTGCTCTTTCATCTTCTCCTTTGCAGTCTAAGGATGGGTGGCTTTTTTACAGAAACTTCTTAAACATTAGAAAACATAAACATTGATATGAATGGGAAGATGAGCAAAGGTTCCTTTACAGGTTTGTTTTTAATATCCTGTTTCCAAACAGCATTGGAGACCTTCATAAAATATAATAATTCCACAGAAGACTCATGCCACTTTGATATCAATTCCATGCTGGCCTTGACATGCAGAAAGTCAAGCAAATTCAAATTTGATAAACATTGTAATTTTTGTTCATACAGAAAAAGATTGATAATATTAGGTTGCGTGGGAGGTTTGCACCAGTGTACATACACATGTACCAGTGTACATGTCCACTCTCCTCTGCTACTAATACCTCTTTACCTGACATTGTATTTTTTTTTCTGATGTTCCCAGGTTTAGCTGCCCTCAAACACTCTAAATTCCATTGACTGATTCATACACTTTCCCTAGAGATTTGCTCTGCAGAAGCAATCTCACTATTATCTTTTGCTCTGAAGATCTAAATACCAGTCACCACACCTCTTAATTCTCCTTGTGCAATCAAAGCATGTCCTAAAACACACTGATCCTCCAATCCCATGCCCTCTGCTCTTCCTGAAAGCTAACAGAACCAGCCTAGTTTACAAACAGCCTCTCCCTTCCAAACTGCATCTGCAGTCTCTCCCATTCTACCAACACTGGAACCTGCTGTGACACAGTCCAGTTGAGAGCCTCTATTGCTAAAAAGACCTGAAAGGGGTTGAGTACACAGAAAAGGATCAGGATTCTCATGCTTCTTTAATCCAACCATTTCCATACTTTATAAAGGGCTGCATATACAGGTAACAACTTTTTTTCAAGGAAATGAGAAAAGGGGGGGGCTGAAAAAAATGAACGTTACCTAATGTAATGCAACTTGTACGTGCTCTATCATTGGAGGCCTAAGTCACATATGTATGATGAACATGACCCCTCTCAATTCAGGTTATTTTACACATCATCTTTCCTTCCATAATGGGATAAAGCTGTGAAAGCCCATTAAAAAAAGGAGTCAAACTAAAGGTATTCCGAAGTAGACGTGAATTCTATTACTGATTCACAAGACATCCACATTAATTGTCTACCTCAATCGATATATCAATTCTGAAATGCCCTTACTATAATGTATGTACAGAAGATTTGCTCTGTACTTGCTCTTCCACTGCCACCATTTCACAAAGCGTAATATGTCTTGGACAAACCAGTGACACATACTGAACAATATGCTGAAAAAATCCTCGATGCCTCTTTTTTTTTCTCCTATCTGTTGTATGATATGTTCCAAATATGTGGAGGATGGATAAATCTACAGAAACTCAGATGACCCTTCTAAGACTTTTCTTACAATTTTATAGACTATAGCCTTAGCATCTCATGGTCACTCCTGCCAGAAACTATTCCTATACTGCTATGTCGTAACACATACCACAGTCCTAAAATTTATCTGCCTTGGCTTGTTTCTTTGCTTATGTCAGAGATTACTGCAGTCAGTAGCTACATACAGTGCTCAGATCTTTTCATCTGTGGGATGTTTTGTGATACATGATAAACATTCACCATCAGGCAATGTTCCCTGTGTTAATTAAGTCCTCTAAAATGACATTGATTCTTCTGAGTAGGCAAACAGAGGTATCAATGAATCATTAGGAAAAAAAAAAAAAAAGAATTAAAACCAAGCTTAAAAATCTTTCATCAATTTAAATTGTCACAATCATAATTGTTAAAATACTTACCTACTCTAATCATAAAAACCAAATCATACCAAAGAAAGGAATTAACTTTTTATCACTTTCTGTTTTAAGACATGTTTTTCCTGAACAATAAAAACGTGTTGATATGCTTCATTTTGTTCACAGTTAGTTGTCACTTTCTGGTTCTTTTTCACTAAGCTCATCTTTGGCTTGCTCATATTTCAGGAGAGCATCTTTATAACAACTTTAATCCAAGTGAAAACTTTATTCTTCTAAATCCTAAATTAGAGACAAACTTATCTGCTAGTTTCATCTCAAACAGGCTACCTTCAAATTCTGGGTTGTAACTGGCTTTGCTCTTTCTCTCATCTCCATCACTCCATTGCTCTAACCACACGATTGTGGCTAGCTTTTCTTCTTTTTTTAATCCTTTTCATTAGATTTGTTTATCTCTAGCCATTACTCACTGTTTCATCAGCTAGCAAGTCATGATGTTATTTCACAGCAAAGAAGGGCCACTCTGCTATCCTCACAGAAGTCAATGGCAAAATTCTCACTCACAACAGAAGAAATTAAATGCTGCACTGATAAATTTTAACTGAAACTCTTTTAGTCTTCCAGCTAAATACCCTGCCATTATCCTACTTTGCCTTTGCTAACTTTTTACTTTTCTGGGTTGAAATACTTGAATACTTCAACAAATTGAGTGTTCTCTCCTCTTTTCTTTCCCTCGAAACCAACAAACATATTCTTTTTCTTTTAAAATGTTTCTTACCATCCATGCTGTGACAAAATCTCCCATCCAAGTCCCAACTGCAGCTACCTTCATAAAATTTTCATTCCTGATGCCCATGAAGTCTGTTATAATGTATGCACTGTGGAAGCAAGAACACAGACTGTAAGATATATATGTTTGCTAAATCCAGTTATAAAGAACTTGCTTTAGTGACAAAATTTATAATTAGCTGTTAAAAATTTCCCATTTCTTTCATAATAACTTTTTTTGAAACTTTTGAGTCTTGACATAGAACTGAACTAGTGTGGGTTCAATTCCAGTTAGAAATAGAAATGTGAATCTGATTTTACAGCCCATGTCTCTTTTGAAGGTGCTAAAGTAATGATAGGCAAGGTCTCTAGGATTATGTAAGGCTTCTGGAAATATAAATTATTTTATACTTTTACCTCTTTCCTTGTACAAATGGAATTGTAACATTCTTGGAACAGGTGACTTGGAAAAATATGAAGAAAAATCAAAATCTTTATGTTCTCTTAAAAAAAATAAGTGAACCACTTGACTTTCACTCTACCAGTTACACAGCAACGTGTCTTCTTAACACGATAGTGAAAGCTTTGCAGAATTTCAGTGAGATATCACTGTTTCTTGATTTATACAATGTATTTTCATAGATATATTTTACTTAAAAACAAAAGAAGCATTTTCATTCTGCTTAAATAATGTACCAGATATGCACAATATTCTGCACAAACCTCACACAATAATATGACCTCTACTTTCAAGTTCATCAAGATGCTATAAGGACAATTAAGAAGATAAAGTTGCTTGTGCTGGATTAAAACCTTTGTGAAAAAATCATAGCTTTTAATATACCATAACGTTTTTTAAAGGACTTTTATAGTGGTTCACAAGAGAGCTCCTCAAGAGCTAGCACACTGAATAAGGATAGCAATTATATTTTAACTTCCTAAGTGATATCTTTGTTTTCAAGATACCTGGTTGTAAATAAGGATGTAACAACAGCTACACTTGATCAGCCTAAAGTCTCCCTGTTCCAACACTCTGACTCCAGAGAGGGTAACAGCAGATACCTAGGGAAGACTGTGAGAACAGGCAAGAACAGACCCCCTCAGATACATTTTCCCAGACTCTTTAATAAGTGGGAAACATTTGGAATTCTGTTTTTTCCTGCATCTTGGGTGTGCTGTTACTGAAGCATCTGTGAAGGTGAAAAATTATCAAGTTTGCATTCCTTAAGTAGGTGCCTCTAACAAAGAAGGCACAAAAATAAATGTCAGCTGTAAAGACTGGCCCCCAAAATCAAACTTTATCTTTGTCATCACTGTGAAACACATGCAACAACCCCACAGTTCTCACCTGTTTTATTCCCATTTCTCATATGCATTATACATTCTCATATGCATTATACATGATTACAGGTGTAGAGAAACTAAATGAACACTTGGACAAGACTCCTGAAAAATGGACACTTGGGTAACTCCTACAGCACCGGCACATATCGTAGACCTGCCACAGCCACCCAGGGCAGGCTGATGTAGACAAGATGGGTTATCCAAAAAAGCTGAGAGGTCAGTGATCACTGCATGCAGGTATCAACAAGTAGAAAAAATATCAAACCAGACATAAGCTATTTTTTTAATGGAAATTGAAATACTACATGCAGTCACTTCTTGTAACAAATGTTAAAAGCACCTGGAGGCTTATAACAAGGTCAGATGAGCTGGATAAAATACTTAAATACACAGAAAGGCCTTGAAAGCATCAGATCATCCTAACAGTCCCTTTTGTAATTTGAAACATGAACATTTCAAACATGAAAGCATCCAAGAAGCGTAATAGAAATTGTGCATTGTAGTCTATAAGTAATTAATGCCTGAATTAACTATGCAAATCGACAGACCTTCAGTTAGAGTTAAAATAGCATATTATTAAAAAAACTCTTAAGAACATAATCTGTTCATATTTTAAGTGCATTTACTGATTAAAATACAGCTACAACGTTTATGGAACAGTGAAAATATTTTTAGCACTGACATTATCTTATTAGAAACAGTAATGAAATACACTGATGTTTTAATAACTATTTTATTACCTATTAGCATTAAATCCTTTGTCTTTTATGCTCTCTGCAGTCTTATTTTCCTTTCAAACACAAAGAGAAATTGACATTTTTTCAAATAATTGATTTTTAGTGACTAAAAATTAAAAAGACCCTCCATTTTTAACTTTTGGGGTTTAGTTTAAATATACATGAGAGTATTTGATATTTTCCAAAAAAACATGCTTGCCTGATGATGTTACCAGGATACATATTTTAACAGTACCAAATGTAAAATTAATTCTACTGTGGAAAAATCCCCACTTTTTTTCTAGCTTTAGCTAGTGATTAGGGGAGTTTTCAGTAATTGGTTATTCTGCTTCCTGGCTAGGACCCATGTCTGCTCCTTGCAGAAGGGCTAATAGCTGTTGGGTTCCAGTTAACTGTCATGTTCAGTGCAGATTTACTATAGCTTGTCAAAAGGTTTCTCTTTGCTGTGCCATACATGCATTCTGTAGCAAGGTACATTCATATTGCATGAATAGCACAATCTAAGAAAACACTGAGTGGAAAAACACAGCAGTTAAAGCTCATAACAGAGTAAAAAGCCCTTCAGAAATGGACAGGATAAGTGTAAATAATTAAAGGCTGAGGATCCAATACTTGTGAAACTTACAGATAAAGAACAAGCTTGCAATTGGAATTTGGGACAAACCCACTATTAACCTTTGACAGTAAAACTGAAAGCTGCAAAGCCAGGAAAATTGCCATTTGCAGGCCAAAGCCTATGGAAGGTAGACAACGATTTTGACAGAATAGGACAAAACAGAGGAACCAAAAGACAAAAAAGACTTGAAACACATAGTTCTAAAACTGAGTCCAAAAAACTCCGTCATAAGGTGCTGCCTATATCCATGTTGTCACAAAAGGTAACAATAACAACACTGACTCAGTAAAAAGATGTATGAGCCCAATGTATTTGATCACCTTTCTGAAGTTGGCAGAAGAATGTGCACAGAACAAAGAGAGAAGCAACAGCACTAGCCCAGAGAAATTGTTAAAAAAGGATGACACTTTAGCAGCTGCCAAAATTATGAACAGTCCAAAAGCAAATGAAACATTTTTAATTTTAAGTTAGATAAAGATATACAAGGCATTGTGGTGCTACCAACATTGTCCTAGGCACTGGAATAAAAAGCCATGGCTGAAACTCAGTGCTGAGATTGTATTTTCTTGACCACCACAGGCATCTAAAACTGGGCTATAGCTTGAATTTAGACACTTAAATTTGAGTGTAAGACAGGGATCCAAACTCTTAAAGAAGCCTAGTCAGAATAATAAATGTAGATTAGGGCATAATTCATCCTTACGCTACTGTAGGCATGCTGGGTGAAGGATTTGCTTGCCTCATGTTACTGCAGTGTGGCTAGCAAGTCAAAACAGTATGTTCAAATACTAAAAGGCATTGCTAAACCTAAATAATTCCAGGTGTTGTGACATATCTCGGTCCCCAGATGATAATCCAAACAGATCTGGATCTCTTTAAGGTCTGTGACACATCTGACAACCCAGACACATATGAACTGAACCCTATGTCTCCATGGACTGCAATGAGAGAAATTGCAGACAATTTGGGGAGGTTTTAGTTGCCTTTTAATGCTATTTCAGCAACCTTGATGCATCTTAATTACACTTCAGCTGGTTCTTTATACATGGTTAGAGTACCTATGGTGCTGGGCTGGCACATAGCACACAGGGCTTGTTCTATACAGAGTCTACAAGAACTGCACCCATAGAGGTTAGTAAATTAAGGCTCTTCAAAAAGGAGGGGAGGCCTACATATCTTTTATGTAGAGTGACAAAAAGTCTGTACTTGTTCTGCAGTCTGATAAAGGCTTTTCTGAGGTGGTTTTATTATTTGGCATTCCCCCTGTGTAGCATATTATCTATATGGAACTTATCTTCCTTGGTGCATCTGACAAAGTGAAATGCCTTGACAATGACCAACAAGTGACAGCATGGGAGTTCACACAGGCTGCAAAGAAGTTTGTGTTTAGATGTGGCACCACAAGGTTCCATTACTCTTAATTTAGCAGAGGCAAAGAGTGTTGGAATAACTGAAAACATACATAGAAGACTCTAAAATGACAATGCCAAGTGAGATGCTTGGTAGCACTTTGCTCATCTGAAAAGCTATTCTTATACTGCTAGGAACCAAAGTCAGAGCCACAGGGAAGTGGAAAATGTACAAACAAGACCTGTTGTCTTATAAATGTTATCATGCATAGCTACCTACAAAGAGTACAGAAAGCACAATAGCTAGTTGTACCGTCCTGCACCATCCCCAGTGCATGCTTTAGATGAAACTTCTTCTGTGACACCAGAACAGAGACAATTAAGAGGCACTGAACCATGAATTTTACTTGACAAGACATTGAAGAGGTAACAGCCCCAAGAGGCTCAGCAGGCTAATCGCCAAAACACAACAAAACTGATTTGAAAAAATAGCTTGGCCATAGCGAAATAGATCCATGGCACAGTGCAGAACACCTGAGACTGATGGTCTGATGCTGTAACTGGGCATTGCTGGTTGGTAACATTTATACACATTTGGGTTTTTTTAAATCGGGCAACAGACCTGTGATGCTGAAAACCTCTACTCATCCATCTACAGGCCTGAGGGCTCCCTAACTCATTCTGGGGACTTGGCTTATAAAGCTCTGAAGCCACCTGAATTTCTGCTGTTAGACATGTACAGGACCTGCTCACCCTCCACCCACAGGAATAAGTCATTTGGCTTCTAGCTCACATTCTATATTGACTGGTATCCATAAGGTGTTTATTCCTCCACTTGGTCTGCTAGCAGAGCTCCATCTGTGAAGTGTTTTGCAAGCTTGCCTCTAAGACAAGGACCACTGAAAAATGCAGCAATGGCATTTCTGCTTGTTAATATAGAAAAGGTGTATGCACATAATTTAAATGGTAGGGAACACATGAGATCCAGTCCCTGTTCCAAGTGACACTGGTTCAACACCTTTCAAAGAGAATTGCATCTCACTGTCACTCTCAGTAAGAAAAGGAAGGGATGGTAGGGGTTTTTGTATATGGCACTCTCCAAGAGGATGAGAAATGCATGTTTCAGCCTTCTTTAGGTGAGGTGTAAATTGTATATTCCATGTCTTGTACAAGTATCATCTTTCACATATAAGACAGACATTCCCTTTCCTCCACTTTTAGAGAAGTGGAATGGATGCCACTGGTCAGGACAGGAGTATGGATTATATCACAAGTACAATCCTAATTAAGGTGCTTCAATCAAGTTGGGATAGGATTTATAATATATTCTCATCCCTAATACAGCTTCTTTATTGGTAATTGTAGGAGTTTCTTGTTCCCTGTGTGGTTTTTTTGTGGAACCTACACCAACAACACTCAAGCACTTGATGCCCAATGGATTCTGGACTTCTCTTCAGGAACCAGGTGATATTCATACAAATTAACTGTTGCCTAGCCTAATGATGCCAGTCTGACGAGGCTGTCTCCTTAGTCAATAGATTCAACTGCAATTCAGAGCAGGGCATTAATTTTAGATTTTTTTTTAACATATGCCATCACTCAGGGCCAACAGCTTACCTCTAAAGGATTTGCAAAATGTAATTCACAATGGCAGGGCTACTGCCAGGGGATTTTAGACTCTGCATCTTTACTGGGAAAATCTTAGGGAGCTGCAATATCAAAAGCATTAAGGACCTCCACTGTGGAAGGAATGCAGCCTTCTTGGCATAAAGGTAAACTTTGTGAGTGCTGGCTCATACTCCCAGTGAGTTTAAATGACAGAATTTGCTACATATACATTTTTTTAATAACAAACCTTAAATACCGTAAATAAAATCAGAGATAACCAGTGGATGAGTTGGGAATTGAACCCAGATTTCTTCCCTCTCATATGAGCAACTTTTTCATTACATAAGTGCTTTAATGAAAATGCTGTACTACCCCCAGATACTCCACTACAAAGCACTTCCTATGGTCAGGACAGCCTGGGAAAAAGCATAAAAGGTGTCTGACAAAAGAATTCAAGAAATAGCTTTTTCACATTTGTTATATCCATGAGATATCTTTTCCAAATTTTCCAGGATTTCTGCTATTCTTGTGCAATGTGTACATATGTACATTCTGTTTAGTCAGACAAAAAACCCCAAAGGCTGCAGAGTGCATTATCATTTTTTCTGCAGCAAATAAAGTTTATGCTGCTCAGCCAAGGACAGGCTGCCTGAAACATCTCTAATACTATTGTGCTAATAGATGAATGGTCACATAAATATCCAGCACACAGGTGCACAGACACAAGCACTGTAGCTGTTTATGCTTCCTCTTGAACTCTATAACCACCACATAAGTTATTTTTCTGAAGCAATTAAAGAGTTGCCTCTTACATGTCTGTTTGTTACTACAGAAGAAAATTAATATATTTAAGTGAATTGTTTATTGAAAATTGTTTCAGAGGACAGTCAAACAAGTTAAGGGAACCGTGTCACTTTTTAGCATCTCTTTTAATAGGCTGGTAAAATTCTGCAGCTAATCCACAAGACTACAGTAAGAGCTGGTACATTACATGCCTTACTTGATTCACTCCATTTGCCTATGTTCTGTGACATCAAAAAAAAGTTTTACAGTAAAAAGGTCCAAAATACTAGCACGGGTGCCCAAGGGCAGAAATAGGATAAGAGGCCTTGGGCATACCCATTTAGAGGGTTTAAAGAGGATCTTGACTCATCATACTCTTAACACACTCTGTAGACATAGAAGTTTGCAGTGTCAGTCCTTGCCGTACACATCCTGAGAAGGATAACAAGTGCTGATTTTCAAAAAGCCTCTAAACAGCACACTAAATTATACACATGTACATTGAAGAAAAAGGTATGCTCAAGGTTTCTAAATTTTAAAAAAATGTTGTAAACTGGGTTTGATTTTTTTTTTTTATTTAACATTTGCTTAAATGTAGGTTTATTTATCTTAAAATACAGATAATTTGGCAAGTGATATTTAAAAAATAGCTACTAAAATTTGAAAATAACATTAACAGAAACTAAGGAATGCAACAGGGAATATGTTTGACAAGGTAAAATTAGGTTAGTAATTTAGCGAGAGAGAGGTAGAGTAAAACATTTTCTTTTAAATAAGCACTTGTTTTGTTTTAAAACTTGGCGAGATACTGGTTAAGAATGGGTTTGAATAATGCTGCTTTGGCTGAACTCTTCAGAATGGGACACAGCTTACGTACATCCATTCTCTGTTGACATTTCAGTACAGCTAAGCAGGGATAAAGACAGATGTGCAGCAACATTCTCAGAACTGATAGTTTCAAGGAAAAAATTATTCATTAAAAAAAAAAAGAAAAAAAGAAGAAGAAGAAAAAAAAAAGATACTTGCTCATATAATTCCCAGAATATAAATAACATTAAAAGATCTAGTTGAAAATTCACCTCTTTGACCTAGTGGTTTGATAACATTTCAAACTTATGTGAATTCCGGCAAGAAACTTTTTACTTTTAATTTATATCAGTTTTCAGGATGGTAGAGAAGTTTAAATACATTATTATAATGCTGAATAAACTATTAACTGCAGTATTATTACTATTCAGAAAGGGGAAATCAGAGCAATTTTCAGTTGGTACAAAACACTGAATGGACACTGCTTGTAAGTAGCAGCCCAACTGGGAAATTGAAAGCAGAAATATATTTTAGCAAATATTAATAGAAACTTGTAAGTATTAGTAGATAATGCAACTTTATGTATTAATAATTCTTTAACTCATTAAACTTCCCTGAACCATTGCTAAACAGATTTTTTATTAAATTAAATTAATTAAATGCCAGAAAGATGAAAACATCATGTCATAAATTAATGAATTGGAACTGAGGGAACAAAGAAATGATGGCACAGAATCTCTGCTGACAGGTTCTCAGCAATCATAAGTGAAAAGACTTTGAGCTGGCTCTGAAAAAATTTGTAAGCCCATAATGTAAACTTCTGAACATGCCTTATGAGTAAACTTTTTAAAAATAATTTATTATCAACAAAGTAGATTTTTTTCCTTATTTAATTATAATGTTTTAAGGCTGTATAAAGACTAATATTGGTTCGAATTTCAAGGGTTTACTGTAGTGATTGAGTGAAGCAAGGACCACCTACTGTCTTTCAATGTTTTATTTTCAGAAACTGCTGACATCCCGTACCTGAATGATAAGTGGTTAAAGGACCATCCCTTCAGCCTGGACCAGGGGACTTCTAGTGTTTTCCAGAAAACTGGAAGACACAGAAAAAACCTATATATTTGTGTCCAGAATAAGGTGAGACGCTTCACTACAGCAAATGTAGGACTAGTATTTGAACCTCTTGGATGGAGACTGAATTTGAGAAGTAACTAGAAAGACAGATGAATGCAACCTGCATATGGCTGCCCATTTTTAAAGCAGTGGAGATGACTGACATATGACTCACAATTTGCATCAAAGTATGTAAACGTATGGTGGAGGAGTGTAATTGCTGCTACATAGACTAAAATGATTCTTTTTTTTTCCTGCTATATCAGTACAGAGTGGTAAGTTTTAATTTTGACATTTTTGTTTCCAGAGTTTTGCTGCAGAGACATGTCAGAGTACCTGAAGCAGAGAAGACAACATTTATAGGCTAGAAGGTGATTTCCCTGACACACAGGCTTTAAATGACAATTTCAAATCCATTCACATTACCTTTTATGTAAGATAGGAAGATATTTGATCTAGCTTGTGTGCTTGTACTGTCACTGCTGATGGTACCTCTGTCTTTTTCTTCAAAGTTATCAGGAGTCAAAAATGGTCAAGAGTATTTTACTACTATTATAAAATGGCAGGTTCATGCAAAGTCTGCAATCACTTGAAGAAACATATTGCTTTTAATAGATTGGGGGTAAAGAATAAAAAATATGAAAATATGAACAAATTTACAAAATGCAAAAGACTCATCAGTTCAAATGGAAAAGAATCTTGTGGTTTGATTTTACAGTTATGTTGCTTATACTGACAAATATTTAGCTTGATTTTTTTTTAACCTGTTTCTATGATTATCACAGCTTTCTTTCCAAATCTGCATATCATAAGCATTTTCATAATCTTAATTTCTTCTGTTGGTTTTGGACAGGAAATCCTTCTAATCTGCAAAAATTCTTAGGAGACTGAAAAACGTTTCATGTCCAAATCACTTTGGATTAGCATTTATTGCACAAGTTTTTTCTTTCCGAGGAATGTACTTATACCTCAAACTACAATACAGAATAAGGTCAGATATTCCTTTAGAGGATTCAAAGTTTAACTACAGATATGAAAACATTCATCTTTCAACAGTAAGGTAATTGGAGCTTAATTACATATGAATAGTATAAAAATTGATTTACCAATTTTCTTGTTCTATTTAAATATTATTGTTTCACAAGAAAATTCTCATGTTTTCTTATGAATCAAGTCTGCATTATGTGAGCAAAGTTGTGAGATAATGACTGTGTAGGTATGTAATGACTATTTTAAATTATCCAAACCAATATGGGACTTTGTATCATGATCATTCGAATTGTAAAAAATACTACAGAAGCATCAAGGTGTAGAACAGGTTATTCAACTAAACTGATTTTTTAAGTCAGTATTTTTTTTAATTACTCTCTATGAAGACAAGTAATATTTAAAATGAATGAGTCAGGAACAAGACCAGCTGGTGATATCATCTGAGACTGGATGGATGGATGGATGGATGGATGGATGGATGGATGGATGGATGGTGGGGCAAGGTCCTGCTACTCTGCTTTGTAGAAGCATAAATTTCCTGATCATTCAAGATTTTTTTTTAATTTTCAGTTATATTTATTTAAACTTATTTATTTGAAACTAAATGCTCTATAAAAATCTCAGCTAACATTGCTTAAACGTCCGAACAAAATTTAAAACAGCACAAG
>JAAGNO010004932.1:45555-60998 GCA_033439905.1 Ceryle rudis
CTTAGTTTGCATCTACGGCTTCAGGAACGCGGTTTCAACATCCGGGAAGTTACCATGCAATCCAGACGAAATCGGAGGAAACTTATTTATTTGAAACTAAATGCTCTATAAAAATCTAAGCTAACATTGCTTAAACGTCCGAACAAAATTTAAAACAGCACAAGGGAATGAGTGCACTTTACAAGTGACTGCTCTGGATTTCTAGTTCAAGTGATGTCTTTCAACTATGCCAAGATTTCATTAATTTGACATAGTGCTAAAGCAGTCAAAGATCTGGCACAGAATACTTCTGCACAAACAGACAAGATTTTCCTCTTCCTATCCTGTCATTAGAGTTCAATAAAATAAAGTATGTGTTGCTATACATTATCCTGAACAGTTTGAAGAAGGAAGACAGTACTTCATTTTTAACTCCACTTCATTACTTATTTCAGTATTTGTTAACTATTCTCCACAAATGAGATAAATGTAACTATTTTATATTAATACAAAATACAGAAGTTAACTGTAAACACAGGCATATATTGGTTATGAAGAATAGAAGTTAATTTTTTTGACAGTGAGAGACAGAATAAGCCAAAATGCTAAGAGTAAAGTTAAATTAAAATATAAACTCTGTTTCCTATAGAATTTTTGTGTTGTTTATAGGCAAATTCCAGAAAAAGTGGAATGAAGGCCCCTGAAGATTCTCTACTCACTTGCTTCTTCATGAATACTAATGGCTTCCACACTTACTCCATGGCTTCCACCAGTGGGTGCTGGGATCCCTCGGCATGCCAAATATTGAATGCTGAATTTTACAAGGGTCACAGGGAGACCATCAATCAGCCAAAACCAGAGAAAAACATGAGCAATAGGGGAAGTATAAAATAAAAAGAGTACTTAAAAGGAGGAAGAAGAGTAGGAGAACTGGGAAACTGGACTGACAAACCGAAGAGAAATGACAAGATGAATATACACAGAAATATATTTCAAGTACAGAATACTTGAAAAGGAAGAAAGGTCACAGCCCAGAATGGAACTGATGTGGTTACAATCCTCAAAGGTTTTTAGGAAAAGTGTTTAGATTCAGCTATACTTTGTAACTTGTTTTGCAAAGATTCAACTGTCTAGAATCTTGGCATTGTAGAGCAAGTCTCTCTGCAAGAGGCAAAACAAAGAGATGATTCCTTCTTTGAAAAGCACTCAAATAAAATCTTAATTTCAAAGGAGCAGATACAAACAGTCTCTAATGTTATTTTAGTGCTTATAGCTAGTTACAGATGCTTTGCTGTATTAGGCAGATAAAAGGAGATGGAAACTGCAGTTTGTTCAAGGAGCTGGGAGCATATACCAGCCTGGAACATCAGTATGCAATGGCACAAAAAATCACGCAGGATTCTTATAAATACCAAAAACACTATTAGCATGCCAGCGTTACCAGGCTTTTCCAGGAACCATGTTCGTAGGAATAATAATTCATCCCAAAAACCCAAGAGTTTTATTCAGATGGAAATTTGATACTACAATTTGATACAGACACAAATGAGCCCTAAATAAGAACCTTCTGAAGCACTTCCTCTGCAAATGGTTTGCTCTAAAACATTATCCATGTCCTACAGTCTTCATACACAGACACAATACTCTTTTGATAAGTCAAAATGAATAAGGAAACTCCCATATGAGAAAAAGTTATTCTTCAAAGCCACTTATAGGTGCAAATGAACAGGAAATATGTGTCTGTTGTGTATTTTTGGTTTCATATCTCTTGAAGCTGACTGGTGTATGTCAGTCTTTCTGCAGTCTGCAAAAACAGACTGAGTTATAGAAACTGTTGGAGCTATTAAGAAACAATGACCTACCATGCTCACAGATACCTTTGAGAAGAAATGGAGGGAAAATGTGGGAAAATGAGCTGGTCTGAGGATTTGGTTGGCTTCCCTCATAATGTAATAACAGCAGCAGATTGCAGAGCAGATGGAAAAGAACTAGACTTCAAGCAATGTACAAATTAACAAATCGAGGAGATTGCTTCTTTACTATATTCCTTGAAAACAGTATATAAAGAACAACTGGGTCTAGGGCCAGTCATCTGACAAGAGCTGGCATATAGTCATGACAGAGAATTTCACATGGAAAATGCAGGGAAGAAGGCAGCCTGTTCTTCGGCTCCTTGGCTGACTGAGTAAACACCTTTATCATGACTACTTGACCAGCCAATGGATGATATCTGAAAGAGTCCAACCCTGGATCTGCTATAAGTTTGCTCTGTATTGTACCCACCACTGCATTTTCTGTCCCTTACATTACTCAGCATTTTAAATAAAATTATCATTGAAATAAAGGGGGAAAATTGTCATAAGTTGAGGATTTTATCCACAAATCAACATAGCTCTATTGTAGACTGTCTACTTCACAATAAAGTCTTCTTTTAATGACTTGAAGATGAGTTATCAGACATGTCAGAACCACTGTGCATGTTTTCTCAGGCACTATCACTTGTAGTATGACCATAAGACACACAAGTGGAGAAAAGACACAAATTGTGGTGGTGAATTCATCCTTAAAAAGAACATGCTCATAATTTTTTCCAAGTAAAGGACTAGCACAACATGAAGTAATGGAGAAAAAGATGTATGCACATGCATTTTTGATACCAAACCTGTAACCTTTGATGACTTTGACTATATTTTTAAGGTTGGTTATTTACAAATACTGGGTTTCATCTCAATTTTAGACTTTTAAAGAAGTCTCAATTTCAGCAAGTAATTCTAGGATTCCCTAGAAGAGTCCATTTCTCTCAACAGTCAATGAAGAAAAGTTCACAGATGTAATTCATCTGATTTATCTTAGACATCTGCACTAGGTATAGTTGGGATGAAGCTAATTTTCTCTATAGCAGCTCGTATGGTGCTGTTTTAGAGTTGTGACTACAACAGTGTTGGTAACACATTAATGCTGCCTCCCAAGGATAACCTGCAAGAACATCTCCCAGTTAGATAAGTCATCTTCTGGAGATTTCAGTTCAGTTAGATGTAAAAGTAGTTGGTTAACTTTAAACTCATATTTATTGGATTCTTAAGCTCTGAGATACGGCAAAATATGAACTTCTATGTTTGAAGACTGTCATGGGTTGGATTGTTAGGTCTAACATCCATAAAATGTCCTTGCAAGTCTACACACATCCCAGATCGCAACTAAAACCAGTGAGATACTAAAGATAAAATATGGACTTTGGGGAAACACCATTCTAACTAAAAAAATTACCTTTTATTTAGAAATAAGGTTGAAAAAGACATTTCCAAATAGCGTAAAAGATTCTGTGATAAAGCATTGTCAGTAAGAAACCTTTACAAGAATGAGTAAACTGCAGTTGAGATTTCATTAAAATAGTAAATTAAATGTAAAGTTGAACAGATGGTTAGCAGGATAGATACAAGCCAAATTAAATAACTATATTATATCTTAGATTCTTATTGTGAAAAGCTTTTCAAAGCACTGCTGTTCACTGATAATCTGACCCCAAAATAGTTTTATACTCTCTGAAAGTTATCATCCCCATGTTACTAGCTGAAGCAAATAGTGTCGTTAATAAGAATACCTAAAGATCTTTACACTGGATGCACACACAGCTTGAGGAACAATGCCAATGCATTTTACAGTAAGCATTTCCTTAATTTGCTTATTGGTTACGAGAGAGATTTTGTAACTAAACTGATATTCTGCATTGATGAATGGAAGAAATAGAAGGTTGCTGGATGGCTCTGCAGAGCTGTTATAAACCCTTCTCTCTGCTCAGGTACAACCACTGCAAAAATTCTCCCTGCATTCTGAAACCAGCTGAGGACATAGGAATGGTTAGAAGTGCCTGCTCTGAAGCAGCTAAGTCAGAATGTAATTCTTCAGTTAAAAATGTATCTGTTAAGCCTTTTAAAACAATATTTTTGGTTTTTAAAGAAGATAATAAACAGCTCACTTTCAAGAAGTAACAGTCACACCAGTATGAAGGTAGAAGGCAGTAAAATCCTGTGAGACCTTATCAATAGAAACTACTGGCTAGAGGTAAAGTATGATTAAATTACCATATTTCAGGACTTCAGTCCCATTTGTAATTAAAATTTAAATACATATTTCTTTAAATATTTATTATTTTTCAAAATAAATATTTCACTAGCTATATGTCAGATATAATGTCCACTTTGAGCTTTTTCAAATGTCTTTTCCAAATGCCCACATGTGAACAAAAAAGACAGGTCATGGCGTTAAATTAGATGTAATACAGCACGTCTTTTTATATAGATATATAGGGTCTGTCTGGGATGGAATTAACTGTTTTTGTAGCAACCCATATAGTCCTGTGCTTTACATTTGTAGCTATAATGGTGTTGATAACACACCAATGTTAGGGCTGTTGCTGAGCAGTGCTCACACAGCATCAGGGAGGTCTCTTCAACCCACCACTCAAAAGGCCAGTAGGCTGGAAATAGTCAAGCAGCTGGGAGAAGACACAGCTGGGACACCTGATCTAAACTGACCCAAGTGATATTCCATACTCTATGGCATCATATTCTGCAATAAAAGTTGGATGGAGGGAAAGGAGGAAGGAGGGACATTCGTGGCTATGGTGTTTGCCTTCTGAAGTAATTGCTATGTGTACTGAGGCCATACTTCCCAGGAAGTTGCTGGACATCTGCCTCCTGATGGGAAATAGTAAATATATTTCCCCTTTCCTTTCCTTTCCCTTCCCTTCCTCTCCCTTCCCTTCCTCTCCCTTCCCTTCCTCTCCCTTCCCTTCCTCTCCCTTCCCTTCCTCGTGTAGCTTTTTGCTTTTCTTATTAAACTGCCTTTACCTCAGCCCACAAGCTTATCCATCTTAGTTTGGTTCCCTGTCCACCCGAGGACGGGGAGTGAGAGAGTGACTGGGTGGGGGTCTGGAAGCCAGCCAAGGTCAATCCTCCACAATGCGTTATGCTCAAGCTGACCTTCTAGTAGCAGGAAGGGTTCACAACTGATAAAGTAGTACTCTGATTTCATTTTCATATTACTTTAAATATTACTAAAGCAACATTTCAAATATGAAGCATAATGCAAAACCTGTGGTAGGATTTTCAGAGATGCCCAGCACCTATATTCATCATATTTAGCTCTCAATAACATATTAGTAAAATAAATACAATGAGAGATTTCAAAAAACTAAGTGATCCTCATTTGCTAACATCGCTTGTTTACAAAACTAATACCTACAGCTCCATAAATTACTGTTTTCACATTTTGTCCAACTCACCTCAATCTAGATAAAAGTGCTGCATTCCTATTTATAGACCAAGCTTATATCATCCACTTTCAGCCACTGTCTGCTATGTTTACAACATTTAGGTCTTCAGTTCACAATTTATGAATTGGAAACCTTCACAATATCATATATTTATGATCAATGTATCAACTTAGTGAGAAATCTCAACATTAACAGGACAATGCAGACAATCTATGCAAAACCTAAAAAAGAAGCATGCCTGTGTTTCTGAATTTATCTCTTGTAATGTTTAAAGAACCTTTCCTTGTCTTTGAAGGCTGTTCAGTCGGTAGTCTGTCACATTTGTGAAATGAAATTCCATTTCTTGTTCTGTACTTCAAATGAAAACAAAATCCTCTGCTAGATAAGACAAAGAAAAAAAGAATGGACTGTGACCCTGTCCCTTTTGATTTACTGGCTGTACAGGCACACTGTGCATTACACTGAATCATCTCTTTCATTTCCCCACAGGTTGTATCTCAGAGCCAGCATATATGTCCCTTGCAGGAATCCAGTTCCACTTTTTCACATCCAGTTTTTGTCTTTCCTGTTATACTGGAGGGTGGTCATTTGCCAGCACTTAAAGCTGATGGCCTTTTACTTTTTTTCTGTATTGATCAGAATTCAACTTTCTACAGGTCATTCTTTATTCCAAATAAAAAATAGGCAAGTAACAGTGAAAAGAAAGAATATTATATGTTTTCATTTTTTATACTTCTTAGAAAAGCATAGAAAACTTTAGGCTAGAATGAACCTCTGGAGATCACCTAATCCAAACTCCTGCTCAAGGCAGGGCTGATTTCGACCTGATCAGGTTGAGGGAAGTTAAGATCTTCGCTCAAAAGCAGAGGACTGTTGCTGAAGTTTCAGACCTCCAAAACTGATGTAGAGTCAGAGGCAAGGAGCACCACAAAGGATACCTACAACTAAGTTGAAGATGCCCCTTGGGAAACTGCTTAGGGGTTTATTAAGATAACAGTATAAACATCTCTGCCCTCTTCTGCAGATTGGATGACCCATTTCAGGAAGATTGACAGCAGCAAGCACTCCAGAAGGGAAGTTTACTCTTTGCTCTGTTGAATTAATTACTTTAAATACATTTCAGCTTATTTGGAGAGATGAAGACACTTTGCTCATCTAAATTTAAAGTGAAAGTTATTTAATTTCTTTTCCAGAGATGCACCATTTTGCTTAGTTTTAAGGTCTGGGTTTTTTTTCTGACAAGCATTCTGAACTGATGAAAAAGTGCATTCAACTTTTGACAATTTCAGCTGAACTACATTCATCTTGGCAGTAATCATGATGTTACATGTGCAACAACACAGTGCAAAGTAAAAACAAATCTGTGAACTGGTTTTGGACTGAAAAGCCTACAAAGATTTCTTGTTAAATAAGGATTTACTAACAGAATAATAAAGGACCGCTATCCTTTGGGATAGGTAAGAAGGCATCTTCACTGGGCTGACTTTGGTCTTTAAATGGATTTCTAAAATAGGTAACAAATAACAATTTCTAAAAATATTTTTCTATTTCCTTTAAGGAAAACAAGACTTAGGCATTCATTCACCATACTGTCAGGAAATATTTCTAAGGCTAAGAGAACTCTTTCTTAGAAGCAGACCACTCAGGAGAGAAAGAAACTGACACAATCGAGGATTTCCTCCCCAGGACAGTTGGGTTCTGAATGTGCTGTGGATAAGATACATTTCCATTAGTTTTCCAGCATAAAGCTTCACCCCGCATTCTCTCTAATCTGTTGTAGGCTTGACAATGTCTGGCACAACCTCAAATCCATACTGTAACTGGTATTGCTGGCTATAACAAGTACAGTGATGCCTTGTTATGCAGAGGTACCTGGGAAGACAGCACTAGCCATACGGCTTTTTCCAGACAGAGGAAATTTTAAGGTTTGGAAAATAAGTCCTTGAACTTGCTGGTATCATGCCTTCAGTCTGGAACAGAAATAGCCTCGCCAGCAGAAGTTTTCTGAGGGTTTTATATCCCTTCTCTCACTGTCCTCTGTTTACCAGAGTCCTAACAGTCAGCTTACAGTTACATGCATCTCTAGGTACGTCTTTCGGGGAAGAATCAGTTATCAGCATAAATGAGACAAACCATAAGAAAGAAAACCTGAAAGCTCAAATGAAAATCTTTTTATATAAAATATAGAAATGAGCCTTTTTGCCTGGGAAAAAAAAAAAAAAAAGAGATGGTCATTAAACTTAATCTATGTAGTTCTGTACTGCTTTATTTTTCTGTATTACCTTTTAATTGCTGGCACTTATAGAATCTAGACTATAGAATCTAGTTTTATAGCCTTTTTCATATGCTTAACATAAGGATCAAATCTTTTTCCATCGAAATCGATGATTCAGTAATTACTATTTACAGGGATGACATCAAACTAAGTAAATGAGTAGCAAGATTTTATCCAGCCACAGAAAAGATGACTGGTCTTTGAGTCAATCTGGAAGTAAAGAAACCCCAAATGATTTGGCCAGACAGGCAAGATACAAAACAGCTAAGACAAAAAAGATTGGTTTTGGAATGGGACTAAGAAGTTGATTCTGTTTCTCTAAAATCTGAATGGACTGTAGAGACACTCCGTGTTTTAACTCCTTCAATAGAGAAAGTAATCAAGAGAATACCATTTTCTTAATGCCACCAGCAGTGCCAATCTGGAACAAATATTAGCTTTCAATATCCTGAGATGACCTCCAGGGCAGAGAGATACTAGGAAGTGTAATGGCTTTTATGTTACTGGGAGCATTTGCTCCCACAGATATTCTGGGGATAAACTCACAAAAGATGAGAAAGGGAACTAATATATGATGTCACATATTTGACAGGCCAAATTTGGAATGCTGACACCTTGCATTCTTACTACTGTAAGATAACAACTCCATTTTTTAAGAATTCTTGACTACATTTTCTGAGACATTTTCAAATAATTATAAGCACTATGGTCAGCTTGAATAAAAAATATATGAAGTAGAAGTAGGGTCAATATTCAACATACTTCATCCTGAAGTTCTTCTGGCCAGAATTGCAATAAAGCAAAACCAATCTGACTTGATACAGAGGGTATCAGCAATAAGAAAAATAATGGTAATGAAAAAGTCTGACATCAGTTTCTCTTCTCTTGGACAATGGAGGCACTACAGTGAGCCTTCTTAGTGGAAAGAGATTTTTGCCACAACAGCGAGGCCTTCATTATTAATAGGTAGTTCTTTCAAGAGCAGATGCCCATAGCTGCACAAAATTTACGTTTAAGGCTGTCCGAGTGAGTAAATAACTACTGCTTACTGAAATGAGAGCCATGAAGCACTCGGGTGGCAAGTGCCAAAAAGAAACCTGGTATCAAAAGAGAGGAATTCTTGTATATTTGCAATTTCAGACTTTGTGAGGCCTCTAGTCTCACTCATCAGTCTTTTCTTAATGGAGTGAAACTACTTGCAGTTGGTAAGTTTATAACTGCAGAAAAAGGAATGGTCATTCACCTTGACTTTTGCAGTATGATCTGCAGGCTCTGACTACTACTCCCTTGCAGATGCTCCTTACAGAGTTTTGCCCTTACTTGCATGCCGGTCCTTTAAGGTGAATTTCTTTCATATTTCAACTTTTAAAATACTTGTTTATAATGTTTTGACTAGAATAGTTGATTTTCAATTACAAAATAAGGGTGTGATGGTTAACAGAGTAGTTACCTGTGAACTCGGAGATTTAAAGGCTGTAAAGTGTCAAACTCAATCATCCACTTGGATCTGCATAATCCAGATCACAAAATTCTATATAGCAATTCTTGGCAGAAATGGATTCTTTCTAGATGAAGTTAAGTCTATTAGAAAGTCTCGATTTCAGTAGCCTAAACATACATACATAGAATGTACACATCACCTAATTTTTCCAGTAATCTCACTGCAAAAGACCTGCACTTTATTCATACTTCCATGTCCAGACTTTGCTTTCAACTACTGCATCTTTTACACTTTTGCTAAACTAAACTACTATCAGAGATCTTATCTTTAATTTCAGTAATTACAGACTTCATTCAAGTTCCTCATGATCTACTCCTGTAAAATACAAAGTCTCAAGCCACAAATCATTCTTTTTGTGCTCCATGTTCTTAAGCTTTTGTGGCTTGATTTTTGGTTTGGTTTGGTTTTATTTTCATGAATTTTCAAACATAATCTGTATGACGGTGTATTCATATCTCCTTTTTTTCAGGGAATAAACTCCTTTTTCTATACCCAAGTTCCAACAGTAACTTACCTGGTCAAGGTTTAAAAAAAAATCATGTGAAATTCACTACATTTTATATCATAAAATTACACTTGCCATGCACAAAATAAAAGCTAGCATTGCTCTATTAGGAGTAGCGCAGCAGCAGAAGAGTGTTTTGCTGGCACAAGTACTCATTTTTGAATATGCTGATTCTGGTGAAACCATCTACAGTGTGCATGTACCTGTGCACGCACTTGTAGCTATATAAAACAGATAAGAGCTGAACATAAATACAGGCTTGTGTTTGGATGGATTGCTGAGGTATAAGGATTCATTGTTCTTCTTAATGAACAAAATTAAAGTTCTCTGTAAATTTTTGCTTTTGGGTAATTCTTTTTACTAATTATTTATTACATCAGAGGCAGGAGGAAGGGGAATTTATGTGGGTTTTGTTATTAAAATGGGCTGCTTCTCTCTTATAGGGTGAAGGAAAAAGCTGTTACCTATCTCTCTTCCAAAACTGTGAAGGAAATTAAGCACTTCCCTCTTTCTATTTTGTCTATTTTCCTCCTTCAAAGTCAACAAAAATATATCTACCTGAATCCAACAAAAATTGTTTCTGAGTTGTAAAAAGCTTTATGGTATTTGCTGCAATTTGGATGAAGACTTTAAGAAGTCACCTGACTTCCCTGAAACAATTAGTTCTCCAGTCCTTGCAAACTTACAAACTGAACAAAACCAAACCTTAACAAAGAAAGCAAGTAGCAGGGACAGATCAAAGTCACAGAATGATCTGGGATGGGACTCTTCCTAACAGTCTACAAGTTCAGTACGCACATATGCCTAATAAACATTATCAACGAACTGTCTCCCTCTTGTACTGATTGTAAAAGCATTTTTAAGAGAAACATAATGTGGATGTTTCTTTCCTTTCTGCAACACAAAACCTCAAATATCCTCACTCATGGTGGTAAAAAAAAAGAAAAATGTGGAAAAGAATTTTAACACAGCGTAAAATAGATTCAGGTATCATTATAACTGGTTTTCAGAGCCTTGACTTTTTACTTCATTTGTTTACAGGTTCTAGAAACAAACATACTTAAGATCTGATGTTCATTAGCGCCTCTCCTGAGGTCCAGCTCTTTCTGTCTTAGCATTCTTAGAGTCATGAGCAATTCAAAGATGATTCATCTAGGGATCTAAAAAGACTCCACACTAAGGATGGGTTTGTAAAGTTAACAAAAATGGGGAAAGCACACATTTAAATACCTGAATAATGTTCACACTTATGTTCAAACATCAGTGTGTGTGAGACATTCTGAGCCTGATTTTACACCAGTTCTTTCTGGAAACAAGACTAAGTCACTCCTCTTCAATGGCACTGGTCCCTCCCCTCTTCCTGACATATTTTTAACAATCTTATTTCAATATGTTGACTACAGTGCATGTTCATTTCCTTTTACAATTCTATTTTTTTTTAATAAATACAAATAAATATAGGTAGATACAGAAATGATCCACTTCTGCACAGAGCCATTTAAGTTCATTTCACAGAATCACAGAATCATCTAGGTTGGAAAAGACCCTTGGGATCATCGTGTCCAACCATTCACCCTACTCTACAAGTTCACCCCTAGACCATATCCCCCAACACTACATCTAAGCGATGCTTAAACACATCCAGGGGTGGCGATTCAACCACCTCCCTGGGCAGCCTATTCCAATATCCCACCACTCTTTCCGTGAAGAATTTTTTCCTATTACTTATTCCTATTATTATTTTTGACTGTTATAATTCAAATAGGCTTTTGTTATAACATTCTTGGAAAGAAAGGCTATTATGACTCAAAACTAACGTTTCTCAAAATCTTAAAGTTCGTTTAAGTTAATCTTGTACAGAACTCACACTATTCATGTGCAGCCTTAGGACTGTGACCTTAGTCATATCAGCCGGGTTTATTGGAAAAGAGATTTGTAAATTCTGCTTTTCACCAAATCAATACTACTGTTAAAATGAAAGGTCAAGTAGCAGAGTAACTGCATAGGTTACTATTTAACAACACCACCACTTAAAATGGTTTGCACAATGGGTTCTTAAATAACTGCATTACACTGCCATAAAATAAACCTAAGATATCACTGTGGTATTTGTTAATTTATTCTGACATGATTTCATTAATGGAATTGCTAGGCATCATGTTTCTAATCTGCTAGGCTTCCCTAAAAATAACCTACTTCAAGAGATTAGGGATTTATGTGTATAGTCTGTCAGAAGGCTTGTGTCTTGGATCCATTCCAGACTCAAAATAGGTCCCACTGGGAATCATTTACTTTCAAACTGGTAATAGTCAATAATTCTAGAAGCTCAATTTAACAGCTTCAAATCAATGTAATAATACAAATAAGTTCAAAGTTTAAGTTCTTTTTTAGAACTATCAGGTTACAGGATTCAATAACATTTAAGATTCAATTCCCTCCACAACAAAATGTAAGTTGAAGAATTAAGTATTACTTGCTCCTATAATCACATATTGCTTAGAAAAATATCTAACATTTGCAGACAGGGAGTTCAAAATCTCAGATACATTTTGTAATGTTTTGAAATTCTTAACTGTCTTTTTAACTGTGTTCTAGTCTTTGTGTTTTAGTAACCTACACTCAATATCTTAACAAACCAAAACATATGGAAAGAAAACAATAACCCAGGAACTACAATATTTCCATTGGTTTATTAATTACAATTAAGAGCAAGTATTGAGACAAAATGATGTATCAGGGATCAATGAAATGGTATGTCCAAGTACAGAATGCAGCACATAAGGAGTGAAACACATGACTGGCCTCTACATTCATGGGGATACCAGAGAATGTATGTATTTTAGTAGCAATTAGGTACGGAATTTTTTGTTCGGTTGGTTTGGTGATTTTTTTCTGTAATAAATTCTGCTGCATGTTCGCTGCTGTAGTCTGACAGAGCAGAATACTTACCTTCAGGAGTATTATTAAAGCTACTGATATCAGAAAGTGTGCACTTAATTTAAGTATGTTGCATGTTGCTGAACCAGAATATCCTGGTAAAACCAAGCTATTTGGAAGCAACATCATAATTCTGGGGCAACAGGGATCTTTTCTTATCAGTCACTACACAGCAGGTGTTTTTCAGCTGGATTAGATGATAGCATCTTCAATATTCACTTTGGAAAAGTGAATAAAAACAAAAGGAAATATACAGGCACCTGGAAAGTTTTTTAAATGACTCTTACAAAATTACAAGCATTGCAGGCGTAGTTTGTGTGACATATGCAGTGCTTCCCATAAAGTCACTATAAATTTACTAAGGAAAATGGTATATATTTGCTTTGGCAGATGACTGGACTACTATCGGGAAATGGGATAATGATTCCTTACACACATAAGATAAACAACACAAGATGAGACCAAGTTACACTACATAACCATGTTAGGAATATATAAAGTCAAATTCTATAAGTAGGTGTAATGAATTGTAGCAAAGTAGAATGTAACATCAGATATTCATGTTAAGATTTCCATGTAAAGGCTAGCTTGAAGAAAAGACAAATGTAACTAAAAATTACAAACACTGGACCAGAAAGCCAGCTAAGGAAAGGAGCATAGTTCCTTGGATTCACCAATTTAACCAACTCGTGGTTTCATGTCAGCTGGCCCTCCCTCAAGTGAATTCCTTACATTTTCTGGGTCATACAAGTCGAAAATAAATAGCAAAGCCAACTTGAACAAAAAGGCCCAAGGCTGAATACAGGCTTCTAAATTCACAAGTGCCATTCTAAAAACTTTCACCTTATCAATTAGATACTAAACTAGGTATTTCTGGACCACCACAAAGAGTAAAATAAAAATTTGAAAAATTCAGAATATCAGCGCAAGTTTATCGCGAGTTTTCGGAATTTACTTTCAAAATGAATTCACAAAGCAGACCAGTAAGTAAACACAAGAGATCACTATGAAACAGTATCTGTTCCTGCTTGATTCACCACTAACAAGTAGATGTCAAATAAATTATTAAATAAATAGTTAGGTATAGCTGTAGTTCTATTTGGAATTGCCAGTTTAAAAATAAAAGTTCATTTTATTAATTGATATACAAATATATTTTACACTTATTAGTTGAATTAGAGTTACCTGTTAGCTTTATGAGCCAAACTAAAGATCAAAATGAAGTATTTAACTGTAATTCTGAAACTCTGCACAAGGTTATGCAACGCTGTAAATAGGTGTGAGCTCACAGGTATCACCCAGACTGCACTGATTTACATTCACTGATGAGCTGACCCTACGTTTCACATTTATCTATTTTCATTAAGATACGTTAATGATAGTGATTATCCAGAAAGGAAATAAAGTAAGAATCTCAAGATGAGATAGATGATGGTCATTAACTGTGCATACTACCTTGTTGTGAAATTGCATAGAAATTGATTTCACCAAATACTAGCATTAACATCTAATAGAAGGCTCAAGGAATAGTGAAGAAAACTGCTGTAAAATGAAGAATGAAACATCTACAAATTTGTGCCTATTAGATGTTTGAATTGGCTTTACTGAAACAGCATCACCAGAGAAGTACTTAAGGACACATTTAACTTATGGTAATTCCTCACAGTTCACAGTTAGACACATGTATTTCTGAGCTTTTCTGACTCAAATCTAAAACCAGAGAGGTTACTGCATTTTTATTTCCCCTCTTTTATAGAACTTTACAGTAAATGGTACTGTGTAAAAATTTCTGTCTGATACTAATATACTGGGGGGGGAATGATATGATTCCCATAGACACTTTCTCATTCCTGAATCTTTATCTACCTTTTATTTACTTGCTTAGTTCTGTCAACTCAGATTTTTTGTTTTCTATTATTTCCCCTATGCAAACATTCATCTTGTCTGCTTAGATTGTGGATTACACCACTAAAGTGTGACCCAGGAGATGCTGACACTGCAAATCTGCCTGGTTGAAGAGGAAATAATTCAGTTAAGAATGAATATCCCAGATATAGACCAAGGAAACCACCTGGAGCTGACAAAAGATAAATAAGATTATGCTGATAGAATCACTTGCCTTGCTCAAGAGAATGCCAAAATCAGAAGGGCTGACATTCCCACTAACATTTCAAGGTTACAAACATGAATAGAAATAATTTACTTTAATTCCTAGTAGACAGACATTTGCTCTCACATAAGTATTGGATGTAGTTGAGCAATTTAACAGATGGTATTTCAAAGGAATGCTAAGGCTACAGAAAAAAAAAAAAAAGTCAGGTCTGTACAAATTAGCACAAAGGTGCAGTTCTAATCAAATTCTACATCAGAATGAGATGTACAATTTGATGCATTTATCTCAGCAAAGTTCAGGTTGTTGCTTACATTTCTATCAATTCCATACTAACTCTGATGTTTGAAAAGACTATGGTTTTTTGGGGATGATATATATTTTAACTTCCAATAAATGACCACCCTGAGTTTCTCCATCTAAAGAAAATAAGCAATACTAAACTAAAGGTCAGATGGAACTGGGTATTTGGAAACACTTCAGAGAATCATAGAGTCATGGAATGTTTCGGGTTGGAAGGAACCTTTAAAGATCATCTAGTCCAACACCACTGCCATGGTCAAGGATATGCTTCACAAGACCAGGCTGCTCAAAGCTCCATCCAACCTGACATTGAACTCTTCCAAGGATGGGGCTCCCATTAATTCTCTGGGCAACCTGTTCCAGTGTCTCACCACCCTCATCATAAAAAATTTCTTCCTTTTATCCAATCTCTCTCAGTTTAAAATTGTTGACTACAGGCCTTGTTAAGAAGTCTCTCTCTGCCTTTCTTATGAGCCCCCAAAAGTACTTTGCTGATGA
The DNA here is from genome assembly GCA_033439905.1 of Ceryle rudis. NCBI lineage: Eukaryota > Metazoa > Chordata > Aves > Coraciiformes > Cerylidae > Ceryle > Ceryle rudis. The sequence continues at coordinate 60,939 of JAAGNO010004932.1, forward strand.
TGCTGTTTCAGCAGAGCCAGTTCAAATGTTTAATAGGCACAAATATTGAAAGGCTACAAT